>JASDQU010688265.1:15440-30866 GCA_032191745.1 Picea mariana
TGGAGGTAGGGAGAGGAAGAGAGCGGTTGGAGAGAGAGAGGAATATATATGGAGGTAGGGAGAGGGGGCAGAAAGAGAGAGAGAGAGTGGGGAGGTCGGGGGGATTAAGAGAGAGTGGCTAGAGAATATTTCATGTTAACAGGAATGCACGCACATTCCTTTTAATAATAACATGTGTGTTCTTTAGAAATGCATGCACACTCCTGTTAATAATAACGTGCGCACGCTTTCGGAATGTGCATGCGTTCTTGTACTCATGTTTCTCAGGAACACGAGCGCATTCTTGAGAATGCGTGCGCGTTCTTGGGAACGCACCTACGTAGATTGTTGAGTGGAAGTTCAGAGTTTTCCAAACCTATCTCATCAAGAATGTGTGTGCATTCCTAGACACGTGCATGCGTTCCTAAAATCGCCCACCAACTTGACGCAATCACCCATTTATTGTCTATAATAGTATAGATATATTGATACAATATTAAGAAATAATTTTACATAATTAAATTAAAATATTTTGATAACAAATAAATAAAATGTTTATAATTTCTTTTACCAAAATTCTTTTAGCCAAACTTATGGCATGGGCGGGCTTGTTTTGTGGAGTCCTTTTAATATGGTATTAATATTTTATTAAAAAGGTGTAATTGTGTATTTTGGAACTAGTTTTTAGAAAAATAATAGCAATCCATTTGGAGTTATTGTGATGATAAGATAATTTAAATAAATATATTATTGTATTAAACTTATTTTAATTAATTACAGTTTTTAATTCTCCATGACAATCAAAACGGAAAAAAGAAGAAATTTTTTCCATTTAAGTAACACAAGCTAATAAACCAATAATAAAAGAAGAAATTTTTTCCATTTAACACCAGCTAATAAAACAATAATCTAAAGAAATGATAATGATAATCAAAATGAAACAAAAATAAAAACAAATTGTCAATTTTTGTCATTTAATTAACACAAGATAATAAACCAATAATCATATCAAGTAGATATGGGAATGACACCCACATTGCAAGCATGATTTTTATCATCATAAGTCAGCACTATCTGTTATTTGTTGTATGGTTTCATTTATCCAAGAATTTCTACAAGAATAGTGATTTAGCGAAGAATTTCTCTTTCAAATGCAACTATCAGCGACTACCATAAAACACTGTGTTCTATTTCTTGATGGTATATTCGACAATGGTATAAGCGAATGGCCAGGCCACACCATACGGCCAAGAGTTGGAGAATAGTTGATTGAAAGCGCTACACTCAATTCTTATCCCACGGATTATGATTTAGTAGTGACTTATTACTAGCACAGTCACATAATTGTGACTGATGAACGCTGAAAGGCATATGAAATGCGCAAATCGCTAAAACGCCTGAGGAAAACGCAAGGACAGGTGAGGAAATTCGTGGTTAATAATCCAAATGTAGTAATGTTAAACGTTAGTCATTTAAATGTGGCAATCATATAGTGCTATAGTAATTTATTAATATGATTAGGTAAATGTTAAAAAGTAAACAGGTTAACGGTTGCATTCAAAAATACAAGAAGATTATGAAGAGTAAATCACATTCATTGATTTGGGAGGATGACTAAGAATATTCCAGCATCTTTAATTGTTAGCCATTAGATTATAATTTTAGATTAAAAGATGATTAATTGTGCCCATTGCCAATAGGTATACGCCTTTCGGTGTAATTAAAAGATGATTAATTGTGCCCATTGCCAATAGGTATACGCCTTTCGACGTAAATATCGCATAGCAATGGTACTGAATATTTCTCCGTTGGGCAATTACATATTATACCAATGTTTAAAATATTGCTGCCAACAAATTTTATATAAAATTTATAGTCAGATTTGTGGGATATTGTGGCTCAACCAGGGCATCCTGGCTTCGTCGTTGATTATGAATAGATACAACAAACTCACTACAGTATGTCAAGAGCCACTACAGGGACTTTTATTTAAAAAATTGTACAGGCATGATACAAAATTGAAAAAATTGCATTCTCCACCACAACAAAGGCTACAATGCACACCATCCAACACTGCAAAAAACAACAATATAAGTCTCCAGAGTCTCCAACTATATTTCTAGAACATCCACCCATGTTAAGTTACTTATATCTTTGTCTCATCTTCTTGTGCCTTCTTTTGAGCCTCCTCATTGGCTTCTTCTTCCACTGTGATCATACAAATCAATTTGAAAATACTATAAGGAAAAAGTAACTAGAAATTACATCCATGGTACCCAAAGGACTTCGTTTACTTTTTATTAGGTTTTCGAAGATCCTGTATACCTTGATGCAATATAACAAATCTTAGGTAGCGAAACCAGCAATAAATCAAGACAGATGCTCTTAAATGGACACACATTTTGATTTTAGTACTCTATCACTGTCTTGTGACCTTATAATAATAATAAGTTTACCTTTCATTCTGAGAGACGAATACGTCCAACCAGGAAACCCTATGAAACTGGTAAAATGAACCTAAAGAAAAAATCTCAGCCCATAGAACGTTTCTAAATGTAACAAAATGAATAAATATATCTACCAGAGCTAGCTCGTCTCTTAGCTACCTAAAGAATTGAAGCTTAGTCATAGATGCATTATTCTGCAAGCAGGGAATATTGTACATAGCCAGCACGAAAGTATGAAATTTCTCTAATGAATGCCGAGATATCCAGCAGTCTGGAGTAAAGCGAGCTTGATATCCTCAGGTCTCATGTTGTTTTTATCTTTTTCTATCTGCAAAAAGCATGAAACAAACAAGTTTCGAATCAGTGAGAAAGTTGGGGACCAAGTAGCCAGCAAATGGTCAAACACAGAGGTCATAAAGGAAGATATTGATAGATGCAGAAAACCTATGAACAATGGGCTTGCATTCAAAAACTGCTGAAACATCTTATGATATCCTGGTAGATGTAGAGTCCAAACGATTCTAAAGTCCTAATTTAGAAATGGATAGATCCCTTACATAATGTAAATCACAATCAATCACAGATTTACAGGCCATGGGATGGGAGAATAAATATGCCGGTTGCGTAGACACACTAATTACATACAAGGGATTCTATCGCTTAACAATAGAATGATGGAACAAGAGACAACTGCAGTCTACAATGCAGGCCCTTTCAAGATTTGTTACAGTAGAGTCTGGGTAGATTAAGCATGTGGTCTGGGTATGCGTACCACTACCATACGTCCAACTATCACTCCGTTAACCGAAACACATGCACGTGGTAACGCTTGATATCCAAAAAAAACGTGGTCACTGCTCCCGAATAGTATATTGATGCCTTTAATTACATTAAATTTTATTGTTGATTAACAAATAAACGGCTGAGTTTCATTTATCTGGTGTTAATATTTTAATTTATGTTAATCATTTATGTGGCAATCAGTTAGTTATCATTGTAATTTTTAAATATTATTAGGTAAATGTAAAAAAGTAAACACATAAACGAATGTCTTTATAATAGCTAGGAAGTTAATGATTGAAATCACAGCCATTTATTTTGTGTGACTACTAAGAATATTCCAGCCATATTTAATCCTGTCCATAGAAGACTTATTAAGCACTAAACCCCTATTAAATCTGCCCATTGTCAATAGGTATACGCCTTTCGGCGTAAATATGAAGTGTAGTAGTTGGGTGAGGAATAATCACTATTTTATATTTTAAATTAAGGATTTACATGTGCATTTCTGCATGTGAATGACATATGACTTAGTGAATAATACATAATTAGAAATTTACATTTTTTCATGAGATGGAAAAGTTGCTTGAGTCACAAATCCTATAAAATGAAGGCTTGAACCAGATAAATCACATACTTTTGTACCCTATTGTTGGATGATTTTCATAATATAGAGTTTTGATGGGTGATTTTTGATGAGTTTGGTTTATTAGAGAGTTTCCTTTAGGTGGGGATTTCCTTCCTCTCAATATTAATAGTTTCACTCTCTTTTTAATTTCTAAATCGATATCTTTCATACAACCCCATTACAGCTCGGAGGTCATTGGGGAAGTAGAGTACACATTGGAGTTGGTAAGGTGTCTAACTAGTGGACTATCTGGGTGGGTGTTAATCATTTGTTGAAGGAATTCAGGTTTATGATGACTCCATCTGTAACATCCCACTCTTGTGTGCACTAAGCGAACTTATTCTTTGAGGACACTTTCTTGCAAGTGATCCAGGTTGTTATATCTATTGGTCATTTTTCTTATGATTATGAGATATTATGGACTTGATGATATATTTTTTGGTTGTATTACATAGACATGTGATATTGACTGGGTTCTCCTGAGTGTGTAGGACTTTGGACCTCGAGAATGCAGAGGCATCGATGAAACCCATTGGACTCTGGATCGAGTCAAGGAGTGGATTGTTGGGTTGAATATTATGGATGTGACATATGTACATATGATTAGATGTTATGATGATTGATTATTATTTCTGACATGATTCATTGATGGATGCAGGCTGACGATAGCTTACCGACCAAACTCACATTTGGAGTAGAGGGGTCATGCAGGACAACCAGAGACTTGAGGGGGAGGTGTGGCAACAGCCCTACCACAACCTACTAGCACTCTCGTTGTGGCTCGAACTGTAGGTTAAATATTACCTAGTTCGAGAAGACCCACGATGCCCTGAGGGCAGACTATGACAGTCGCTCATGATGATTTTAAGGGGCGCACAATAAGGTAGGGGCGTTATTCCATAGAGGCCCTTAGTCTCCCACAAGATCACCTGACGGAGTATCGACTCCAGGGGTTTTTTACGTCTACCAAAGTCAGTCAAGAGGCGAATGGCACCCTTGGAGCACATAGTGCATCTTGAAGGGCACGTCACGCAAGGAAAACCGAAAGAGGTGAGTGGCACCCTTGGAGCACGTAGTGCATCCTGAAGGGTACGTCATGCAAGGAAAACGAAAAGAGGCGAGTGACACCCTTGGAGAACCTAGTGCATCCTGAAGGGCACGTCGTGATTTTAACTGGTAAGTGAATAAAACTAGTCAGCCCTTAAAATGAATGATGTGATAAGTAAGATTTAAAAACAATTTTCCCAAATAAAAATGTCGCTCAGCCTAGTGAAATTAAAATCTAAGTCTAACTGGAACATGTGTTCAAAAAAATAATAATAATAAATAAACATATAACAAGAAGGGGGGTGAGAAATTCAAATTTATTTATTAAAGTCAAAATTATAATGGAGGATTAAAATTTTAAAAATGGAAATGGTTGTTTTCATTTATTTTTGCTAATTTAATTTTAGTTAAAAAGAAAAGAGGGTAAATGGTTGTTTCATCTACACTTGCTAAATTGGTTTTTAATTAAAGAAGAAAAAGGGTAAATGGTTGTTTTATCTACACTTGCTAAATTGTTTTTTAGTTAAAAAAAAATAGGGAAAATTAAAAGAAATAGGAAACCTAAAGAAAAAGGGGAAACCTAAAGAAAAGGGGAAACGTAAGGAAAAAGTTGAATGTCTAACTTAGTAAGGAATCTTGCCATTGGAACTTTTTAATTATTAACTCAACTAGGAATTAAGTAAAGGCATAAGTCATTTAAGAAGCGTAAGGGAATTTTGGGACACAAATAAAAAATTAATTAATTAAGTCATTTTAGGTGGGTGAGGGAAACAAGAATATTTAATTAATTAATAAATAAATAATTCTCGTGAAACTAGGAGATGGGTGACATGTGTATGGGGGAGGTTTTTCCTAATTAAAATTTATGAAAAAGGAACTTAATGAGAATTTGGGAAACTAATTACTTAAAAACTCTATAAAAAGGATGGAGGAGGAGGAGTATGGCTCAGATATTTTTGTGTAACATTACACTGCTGAATTTTTATCTTAACTGAACTTTCTCTTATGGGAGTTGGGATACCCAGCTGGGGTAACGAGTGGTAGCTTGACCTTGCGAGGTGAGTTGGGTGCTAGAAGTTCTCTGGTATTGTGTGTGTGGCCCCTTTACGGCTCAGGGGGCTCAAGGGGAAGAAGAGTACCCCTAGCATTGGCTGGGAGGTACCGATGAGGTCACATCGGGTGGAAAACGAGATCTAGACAGAGAACACACGAGACAACAACTCAAACCTTTCACAATGGGATAAGGTACGAATGTTAAAGTTGTTACCTGCAATGGAATTTAATTTACGCTTGTTATTTTTCTATGCTTGGTTGAATATTTCATTGCCATGAGATTTATTTCACCTGATTTCCTACGGTATTTGTAATCCTCTTACTAATTGTATTATGAATTGTTTTCCCATGGAAAACCCAACCTCTAATTGCAATGACTTCTCTATGTTTGTTTTTATTGATTATTGCGAAGCAAATTTGTGTTTCTATCTTCCGTCCCTTATCCCTTTAGTTATTAGTCTGTGCTTGAGCAGTTGAGCAGGAGACGAATCGACGGTCATCAATTCGGTGTTTAAAGACCTATAGATTTAAATGCCCTACTTTCATGTGCATGGATAATAAGAAAAAGATAAATTTTTCTCCCAGTTATCTAACCCTTACTTATCTTTGTGTTTTTATATTATGATTAATCTTTAATCTTTGCTCCTTCTTATGAATGAGTATCTGTGCATTTGATTGCTCCATTATCGAATGATTAGCCTTGTGCCCTCTTGTGTTGAGTATCTCTGCGTTTTTGTTGATTTATCTCTAATTGAATAGTCTCTGCGATTTTGTTTGATTATCTCTGTGCTTCGTCTCTGTGACTTATTGGCATATTATCTCTGTGTTTTCTGGAATGATTGTGTTTTAATTGTTGACAACTATTTTATTTCTGGGCGTTTTTCTTGGCATGTTACACAAAAATTACTCCACGAAATGCTGAGTGATATTATGCATCTCATCGTTTATTTCATAGATAGAAAATTGTTGTATTAATGAACAACCATATCATTGTTAGACATAGATTTAATAAGAGGCAGCAAATTTAATGATAGACAACAATTTAATAAGAGACAACGAATTTGGTATGACATTGATTTATATTTATTGATTGACAGTGATTTTATATTTATCTATGGCTGTGATTTTAACAGTAATATTTTGACAGTGAACTTAATATATGTATGTCAGCGATTTTTTTATGTATTACTGGATAGTGATTTGGATAGAGATATTATACTCTGCATTTTTGGATGGTAAAACTCTGTGATTATTGTGATTCTTTCTACTAAAAATCGTTCGCTTGTAACCCCTTCCTTTAGCAAGTGACTTGCAGTTTATTTTAAATGTTTAATTCCCTACTGATTATTACATGGATTGAAGTTTAATCCCCTACCATTTATTACATATATTGAGGTTTAATTCCCTACCAATGTATTTGATGTTGAGCCAATTAAATATTCATGACACTATCATCTCATTGGCATAAGAAATGTCAATGTTAGCTGAGTCGATAATTGGGAGTATTTGAAATCCAGGCGCAGTAATTACAACCATCGCAACATGTTATGCGATGATGTTTTTCTGGTGGCCATTGGGAGCATTTGTGGATTGGCAACATTTTGGAGATTCTATGCACTCTTTTCAATATGATTGGTAATGCAATAATGATAATTGGAAATTCGTTGGTATAAATCTTGACTTCTAAAAGGCAAAGTAAATTTATGGTGTGAAGGAGTTAGCATTGTCCAACTGTTCGTTGACTTAAATCCGAGCCGTTTTCATTTTTTTTAAATACAGTAGTTAAATTTTAATTACAACGTCCTCATTGCACAGTGTCCTTGCTACTCTTAATGTTATTACATGCAAACTGTTATGGATTCAAATGCTGAAACAAAGCGATTTATACATAGGTGGATATACACAACAATTTATATAAATTTGAATATAAACAATGATTTTATTATGACAACGAATTATGCCAGCATTATCCTTTATTTACTCTGTGTTTTAAATATATATTGACTGTGTTTAATACACAGACAACGTTTTTCATATGCTTGAGTCAGTGGTGTTATATTTTTCCTATGGCAGCGAGTCCCCTTGATTGATGGACAACGTTTATTGACAATGTTTTTATTTACATGTGTGTCAGACTTATATTTCTAGCAATTGTAGTGACAACAATTTAATATACATGGAGATACATATACATCAAAATTATACCTTAAATGGCAGCAAGGTCATACATTGATTGACAATGAATTTAGATAGAAGTTGTGGATGCAATGTGACCATGTAATATTTTCGTTTTATGTCTGTAAATAATTGCATTTTTTTTTGTGACGGTGTAATTGTGGTGTTGGTAATTGTTCTGTGGTATGCGGTGTATGGCATCGATAATTATCCACACATTAAATGTTATTCACTCAACGATATTCTTCACAGCAATTTCATCCATATTGTTAATTACACAGCAGTATGTATGGATCATATGGATCATATAGTTATGGATCTTATTGATATTAGACAACGACATCATTCATATATTAGATAACATTGTTGATTTTATTAGACAACATTGTTGATAGCGATTTATAGACAGCGTTGTGGATTTTATAGACAACAAGATAAATGCTATGCAACCATCTATTAATAGGCAGAGATTCTACAGTTAGACTTCATTATCATCGTTAAACATAGAGTTTTGATAGACATCAATGTGGATATATCAACTATCTTGATCTAAGACTTGTAGGTTTGGGAAGGGTAATGATAGGGTTGAAAGATTTAACTTAGGCTATAAATGAATTACATGTTAGTAAATGAGAAGGGTAATGAGACCTTTATGTTAATAAAATCTTAATTAAATAATAAAATCTTATTGTAAGAATGGACTCTCGAGGGAAAATTTCATCGATGTCTAACAACGTCCCTTAATTAATGTGTGATGGTAATAGAATTTGTTGCGCAAGGAATTTAATGTGTTGTGTGAATGTTATAGTCATCAGATTCCCTTGCATCTTGTTGTCTTGTCGATTGTTGTTTGGATGTTTGGGTTTAGTCCTCATGTTTTGACATTTATTTTGGTCTCCTAGCGTGAGGGATTTAGCTTGGGTTAAGGGTCTAGAAATTTTGTGTTGTGCCATGGCTACTGTCACGCTTATCGCCTTGTGACAACATGATTCCTGATGAGGTGATCATTGCGCGCCCTGATGGATAGACATGAATGATAACATGGTCGGAGTCTTGGGATTCATGGTGTGGACATATTGATCGTTTTAATGGATGTTGGTACTTGGTTTTGTAATGCCTTAATGCATTGGGTTTTGCACACCATAGAGGTTTCTAGTTACTAGTTATTGAAGCCGTTGTGTTGGGTTATTGATGTTGTCCTTTAGCTTGTAGGTGTTGCCTTGCTTGTGTTGGGCGGGTAATCATTTTGATCTATCTATTGGTTATCGCATGTTTCGTCTAGTTTCATTATGTGCTCGTGTGTTGAGTCGTTGTTGTCTATTGTCTGATTTGTGTGCATTGTGTTCGTCATCAAGTTTTGTTGTTTAACTGTCATCGTTCTTGTCTTCCTGCTTCCAACAAAAATAAAAATTGCAGTTGCTTTTGTCACTTGTAGTCGTAACGATGGGGTCATTACATATGGTATCAGAGCAGGTTCAACCCTGCGATTGTGGATCGCCATGCTTTCCACTGCAGTAAACCCTTGAGTATTAACCTAGCACTAATTAAAACATTAACCTTCCCATGTGATAAGAACATTTAGATGACACCATAGAGATTCACAACGTGGTTCCAGGGGAGGAGGCGCGACGCCTCTAGTAGCATCCACACCCGAGGGTTCTAACCCCCAGGGAGACGAATAGGTTTTCGTGCAGGAACATATAGTTGTGGTTGATGTGGTTGGGTTGATGAGGTCCTTTCAGTGGATGTTTGAGGCACTGATCAACCATTTGGATATAAATGAGGCCAGGGCACCGACACCCCCTGAGGATCCACCACGTGCTCCGGTCGATACTAGTAGCATTCACCTCAAACTGGAGAAGGTCAAATTTCTCGACTTCTTTGGTGCCCTGGATGGCGCAGCTGCCGAGGCATGGTTGGAGAATATGGCTATGTGTTTTTCACTTTGCGACTATACCTCCAACATGAAAGTCCGCTTGGTGATATTTCAACTGAAGGGAAGTGCTCTTCTGTGGTGGAAGACTCTCCTGCCGCATTTGAACTTGGCAGTCAAAGACATGTCATGGGAACTGTTTGAGGAACGGTTTCAAGAGAGGTATCTCTTTGATGAATTCATTGAGCATCACCTCAATGATTTCAATGCCTTGCGACAGGGCAGCCATATGGTGCCCAAGTACGAGGACCATTTTATGGAGCTACTTTGGTATGCTCCGCACCTGAATACCTGTACGTCACAACCTTAGGATATTATGACGTCGTGATCGGTATGGACTGGTTGGAATCGCAGGAGGTGATACTCAAATGTAAGACGAAATAGATTAGCTTGGTCGATGATGAGGGACAAAGACGCATGATTGTAGGTCAGAACTAGGGATTTTCCCTGAGATTCATCTCTTCCTTGCAGCTACGGAAGAGCATGCACAAGGGATGTAATATTTATGCGTTCCTTGCGTTAAATGAGAAGGGAGTAGCGGAAGGTCTAGAACACCTTCCGATGGTGAGAGAGTTTGAGGAAGTTGTCCCTAAGAAGTTACCTGGGATGTCGTTCGAGAGAGAATTGGAATTTACCATAGACCTAAAACCGAGGACTGAACCGATAGCGAGAATGCCTTATCGGATGTCGACCCTGGAGTTACAGGAGTTGAAAATGCAACTGAAGGAATTGTTGGACCTAGGACTTATACTTCCAAGTGTGTCACCATGGGGTGCGCCTGTTATTTTCATATGAAAGAAAGATGGGTCATGGAGAATCTGCATTGACTACCGTCAATTGAAGAAGGCAACGATCAAAAATCAGTATTCATTGCCAAGGATTGATGATATGTTTGATCAGATGAAGGGTGCATCGGTGTTTTCAAAGATCGACTTGAGATCAAGGTATCACCAATTGCGGATCAAGGAGGATGACATCCCTAAGACCACCTTTAAGACGAGGTTTGGAAATTATGAGTTTACTATTTACCATTAGGACCGACGAACACCCCATGGGTATTTATGAGTTGGATGAATGGGGTGTTCTGCAAGTACTTGGACAAGTTCGTCCAAGTATTCATTGACGATATTTTGATTTACTCTCGGACGATGAAGGAGCATGACGAGCACTTGCGATTGGTACTACGGTGTCTGCGAGAGAACAAATTGTATGGGAAATTGTCTAAATGCTCGTTTTATCAATCAAAGATTCACTACTTAGGGCATGTCATCTTCGTTGAAGGTATCGTCATAGATCCAGCAAAGGTCGAGGCTATTATGGAATGGGTTGTGACGAAAAATGTCCTAGAAGTGTGTATCTTCATGTGTTTAGTGGGATATTATCGATGGTTCGTCGAGAGTTTTTCGAAGATAGCAAATCCGATCACGGAATTGCATAAGAAGAACAAGAAGTTCGTTTGGACCGAGAAATGCGCAGAATCATTTCGGAGGCTGAAGGAGTTGTTGACAACACCACTGATAATAAAGGTCCTATACATGGACACGGACTTCTTGGTATGCACTCACGCATCCAAGGAAGGATTAGGTAGAGTCTTGATGCAAGACAGTCGAGTGATCGCTTACATCTCAAAAAAGTTGAGAAGGCATGAGGAGAACTATGCAACACATGATTTGGATTTGTTATCCAGTGTATATTCCTTGAGAGTTTGGAGACACTACTTTATTGGATGGAAATTCGAACTAAAAATGTACCACTGTGGACTACATCACATCTTTAGGAAAAGTGACTTGAACGCGCGACAACGACGTTGGTCGGAATTTCTTTACGATTTCGAGATTACTTACATAAAAGGTACAGTGAACATAGTGGCGGATATGTTGAGTTAGAGACCACACATCTTTTTGGTGATGCCTCTTCAAACGAATCTACGTGAAAATATTCAAGATTTGCATCACAACAATGACTGGTACAAGGAGGCCAAGGATTTTATTAGACAGAACACAATGATGGTACCAAGATTTGAAGGATTTGCGTTTGAGGACGACGGATTATTGAGATTTAAAAATTGAATTTACGTATCGCCCAACGACGAGTTAAGGAGTTTGATCGTAAATGAGGCTCACAGAGTCATGTACATGGCTCACCCGAGAGTCATGAATATGAGGGCAGGCCTTAAACCCTTATTCTTCTAGAAAGGACTGAAGGCATACATAGTCAACTATGTGGCAAGATGTCTAGAATGTCAGCAGGTGAAGGCTGAACATAGACATCCAACAGGATTACTACAACCAAACGCTATTCCGTAAATGAAATGGGAGGTCATTTCGATGGATTTCATTGTTGGATTTCCACTGACGTCAAGGAGACATGACTCGATTTTGGTGGTAGTTTAATTCCCATACGATTTATTACATAGATTGAGGTTTAATTCCCTGTCGATGTATATGATGTTGAGACAAAGAAATATTCATGACAGTATCATCTCATTGGCATAAGAAACGTTAATGTTAGATGAGTCCATAATTGGGAGTATTTGAAATCTAGGCATAGTACTTACAACCATGACAACATGTTATGCGATGTTGTTTTCTGGTGGTCATTGGGAGCATTTGTGTATTGGCAACTTTTTGGAGATTATATGCACTCTTTTCACTATGATTGGTAATGAAATAATGATAATTGGAAATTCTTTGGTATAAAACTTGACTTCTAAAAGGAAGAGTAAATTTACGGTGTGAAGGAGTTGGCATTCTCCGACTGTGTGTTGACTTAAATTCCATCCGTTCTCATTTTGTTTAAATACAGTAGTTAAATTTTAATTACAGCATCCTCATTGCACAGTGTCCCTACCGCTCTTAATGTTATTACATGCAAACTGTTTAGGATTGAAATGCTGAAATAAAGCAATTTATATCTAGGTGGATATACACAATGATTTATATACATTTGAATATAAACAACGGTTTTATTATGACAATGATTTATGCCAGCATTATCCTTTATTTTCTCTATGTTTTACATATATATTGATTGTGTTTAATACACAGAAATCATTTTTAATATGTGTGGGTCCACGATGTTATATTTATCATGTGGCAGTGAGTCCCCTTGATTGATGGACATAGTTTATTGACAATGTTTTTATTTACATGTGTGTCAGACTTATAATTCTAGCAATTGTAGTGACAACAATTTAATACACACGAAGATACATATACAGCGAAATTATACCTTAAATGGCAGCAAGGTCATACATTGATTGACAGTGAATTTAGATAGCAATTGTAGATGCGATGTGACCGTGTAGTAGTTGCGTTTTATGGCTGTGAATAGCTGCAGTTTTTTTTGTGACGGTGTAATTGTGGTGTTGGTAATTGTTGTGTGGTATGTGGTGTATGGAAGCGATAATTATCCACACAGTAAATGCTATTCACTCAGCGATATTCTTCACAGCAATTTCATCCATATTGTTAATTACCCAACGGTATTTATGGATCATATGGATCATATAGTTATGGATATTATTGATATTAGATAGTGACATCATTCATTTATTAGATAACATTGTTGATTTTATTTGACAACATTGTTGATAGCGATTTATAGACAACATTGTGGATTTTATAGACAATAAGATAAATGTTATACAACCATCTATTAATAGACATAGATTCTAGAGTTAGACTGTGTTATCATTGTTGAACATAGATTTTTGATAGACAACAATGTGGATATATCATCTATCTTGATCTAAGGCTTGTAGGTTTGGGAAGGGTAATGATAGGGTTGAAAAATTTAACTTAGGTTGTACAAGGAATTACATGTTAGTAAATGACAAGGGTAGTGAGACCTTTATGTTTATAAAATATTAATTAAATAATAAAATCTTATTATAAGAATGGACTCTTGAGGGAAAATTTCATCGATGGCTAACAACGTCCCTTAATTAATGTGTGATGGCAATAGAATTTGTTGCGCAAGGAGTTTAATGTGTTGTATGAATTTTATAGTCGTTAGATTCTCTTGCGTCTTGTTGTCTTGTTGATTTTTGGCTAGGTGTTTGGGTTTAGTCCTCATGTTTTGACAGTTATTTCGGTCTCCTAGTGCAAGGGATTTAGCTTGGGTTAAGGTCTAGAAATGTTGTGTTGCACCATGGTTACTTTCACGCCTATCGCCTTGTGATAGCATGATTCCTGATGAGGGGATCATTGCACGCCCTTATGGATAGACATGAATGATAACCTGGTTGGAGTCTTGGGCTTCCCGATGTGGACGTATTGATCATTGTAATGGATGTTGGTATTTGGTTTTGTAACGCCTTAATGCGTTGGGTTTTGTGTGCCGTAGAGGTTTCTAGTTATTGGTCATTGAAGCCATCGTGTCGGGTTGTTGATGTTGTCCTTTATCTTGTATTTGTTGCATTGCTTGTGTCAGGCAGGTAGTCATTTTTATCTGTCTATTGATTATCGCATGTTTCATCCAGTTGCATGATGTGCTAGTGTGTTGAGCCGTTGTTGTCTATTTCCTAATCTGTGTGTGTTGTGTTCATCGTCAAGTTGTGTTGTTTAATTGTCGTTGTTTTTGCCTTCCTGCTTCCAACAAAAATAATAATTTGTACTTTCTTGCTTTGCTTTTAGTCTTAATGATGGGGTCGTTACACCATCGTTATCTGATCTTTACAAATTTTAAATTTTCCTTCGAATAGTTGAATCCTTTTGATGCATAGGGACTACGCTTATCTGTAATTTAGAATAACACTTGGTAAATAAAACCAATTTTATTTTGTAAACTACTATAGTATTAAACCATCACATAGTATACATCACAATATTCAAACATTTAATTACATGGAATTAAACTATAATAATTTTTTGTAAATTTTATTAACCAAAATGTCCAAGTTCTTAAGACATCATTACATTCAATAGAGTTTTTTTGTGAAGGTTCTCAACCTCTCACCCATTCACTAAACTCATCTTCTACTGAATCTGAAACTTCTCACAAACTACAACTTGAAGGTTTGAAGCTTGGATTATTTTAATAGTAATGACTAGCGCCTACATCCACCACCATAGCCATGGAATGTAGCTTTCTTAGAGACCAAAGGTGTCTTTCTTATTGTGGAAAGATAATTCTATACACAAAATGAAGTCTAATGGCATAATCATTCCAGGTGCCATGTATTGGTCATTGTTTTATATTCTCACTAATTATTTTAGCGACATTAATTATTTACTTTTACACTATAATTTTTATCGTTAAGTGTTAAGTTTTACCTCATCATTTTTCCACTGTCAAGTATGGACAAGATTATTGCTTGTTGTTACTAAACCAATATAGACTAGATTATCATTTTTATATTCTCTACAAACAATCATATCTTC
>JASDQU010688267.1:0-15909 GCA_032191745.1 Picea mariana
TCCCCAATTGTTGCCCATGTGCAGAGCAACATCTAGTGCAACGAGGACCATCCAATGAGAATTTAAATACGGATAATAATTTCAGAGACAAATTTGAGAAATGACTGGAGGTGGACTTGTACCTGTGGATTTCAAGTTGCATAATTCTTAGTTTTGGGCTATTTGGCGAATGTGTTAAGGGCATATTTAAAAGCTGTTGGACAGTGAGCAAACAACAAGAAGGGCTTCCCTTCTTATTGCAACAAAGCTATATCACGAATGTGAAGGATACTGGATTTGTCTCTCATGTAAATAAACAAAGCATGGCAGCTTAAGAAACATAGAAATGTGCTACAACAGTCAGCAACAACAAAAAAATACAAAGAATTAAGCATAGCAAACCTTCCAGAGAGTAATTTTTTATGAAGAAGAGACAAAAACAGAGTGCACTGCAAACTTTCCTATAGATGCCCGATTGCTCCAATTTGGGTTAAAAGTCATATTTTGACTTAGATGGAGAGTTTTATGGACAATATGGTGACTTGTCATTTAAGATCTCAGTTAACCCTATCAATAAGTGCAGGTGGCACTTAGTTCAAGTGTGGCACTTAGTTCAAGTGTAGAAATTCAAGTAAAACTCAATCCCTAATTTCTAGGGATATGAGTTATCTTCAGATTTGTTGTGATGACTCGAAGATTTCTTTTGATTGAGTATTATTTCTAGCTGATTGAGCCCAAGATTAGAGAATGGTCAAAGTGGCAAACATGTTACTTCTTTTGTAAAACAGTGCCTTGAAGTTAGGTGATTAGTTGTTACATGTGACAATTTGTTGTAACTACTTTTTATTTTTAGAAAAGTTTAAAGAGCTCAACTCTTGAGTAGAGGTTTTGTAAAGGATATATATTCATATGCAGAAAACCAATTGAGGATGGGAAACAACTAGAGAGCCTTTTGGGGCTGGGTATGTAATGTATATTTTTCAATGAAAATATTTGACAGAAGCAAAGAGATTCTATACTTCGTTATGTTAAATTATGTCTTCTTCCTGTGTTATTGTTTCTCATGTTCACATTGATACTTTTCTTCCTTCTATTCATTTATTCAGCTTGTAATGGTTACAATTCAATGAAGCTTCCACTGTGGCTAATTAAAAGCATTCCTTCAAGTGCAATTCTTCCTTTGTTTTGTTGTGATAAAAACAAGACCTGCATCTTAATTGTTTTTTCTAATTTACAAGTTTTATTTGTTCATAGTTTTCACTCTATCTTTATATGATTAAGACAAGACCTGTGTCTAGATATTTGAAATCATTGTCATTCTTGTACTGAAAGGAAGAACATATTTATCAGAATTGGATACCTATATTTTTGTTTCAGTTTCGTCCATCTCACATATTCTATCCATCCTCATGATTTTAAATGTATTTAGTAGACAAGGTCATGCCTCTTTATTTATGATTTGTAATGATTGAAAGGCTCGTTCATACCTGGTTCTAGAAGCCTCCGAAAAACTGATCAATCGACAATTATTATTTCTTCAAAATGTGCTAAGTCTTGGCTCTATTACATCCTAGAGTCAACTCTTGCAACAACAGGACTGATCAACCCACCAACCAAGCACTCAAAAGACATGTATATTATCACTTCTACCGACTATCTTAGTTGTTGGGCCGAGCCAGAACCAACCTGAGATTCCTCTACAAATATTGTAGCTAGATTTATTTTTGAGAACATCATCACTCAATTTGGGTGCCCTTAGAGTTTAACCAATGATCAAGGTGTCCATTTCATCAATGATATTGTAGCCACTCTCACACACGAGCTCCTCATTCAACATCACAAAAGTAGCTCGTATCATCCACAAGAAATGGTATCGTCGAAACCTTTAACAAGATCATGGAGTGATTATTAACTAAGGTACGTTGCGCAAATATATATGATTGGGATGATAGAGTCCCCACGGTATTATGGGATTATAGGACTACTAAAAGAAACTCCATAAGTACACTCTATTCCAACCAGTTTATGGAAGAGAAGTCGTTGTCTCCATCGAGTTCATCAATCCAAACTTATATATTTCACATGTCACTCACATGAAAGATTAAAAATTAGTTACGGAATGGGTCACATAGTTGTTTCCATTGGATGAAGCCTAAGTTTTGGACGATTTTCATCAAACAGTGAAGAAGGCTTATCTGAAATATTGGCATGATAGGAATGCTAAGACCAATACGTTTGCACAGGGTGATCAAGTTTTGTTATATGACAACAAGTACCAAAAGCATCTAAGGAAGTTCCAAATGCATTATCTTGGACCCTTTATAATTGTGGAAATCCATGAGTTTAAAGTTGTTAGACTCATACAACTCAATGGAATTCTTCATCCAATATGGGTGAATGACGCATGCATGAAGCCCTATATTTATGCTCAATAAGAGAAGTTTCACCGCACTCTTGTCCCCAAGAGTGAATACAGTAGGAAGGATTTTCAATTTTTCTATTTCTCTTTTCAATCAATAAAATGGTGACATGTCCAACTATCACTTGTCCTAGAGTATAGATTTCATTATCAAGATTTCCAGCCCAGACATCACCTTTGTGATTGGGGAGGTCTGAATCAAATCCTTTATTATTTAGTAACTTCCAAGTTTGAAACTCGTGCCCTATTGCTGTTATTTTTTTCATTAAATGTCATTGGTACCTTTTTGGTCACCGTCCCGTCATTACCCATCAGATTCATTTAACTCCTAACAACTATTTCCTGGTGTGTTAATTAATTTTCTCCTTAACTAGACGTTCCATTATTGTGTTCCTACTTATTTTCTTTATTTCCTAAATCCCCCCTTGTATTTTTCCACATTTGATGATCATATCCAATGTTAATGTTGAGTTACATCCATGATGTATCTCTTAATGACTGCTAGTCATGTCACCTCCTTCATGTTTCCTATGAACTCATCTTTACATGACTTCTCAACATTATCATTTTCTAATCCAGTTATGTGCATACCCAGTCCTAGAGCCTCTCGAGAACTTTGTGGGCCCACACTCGCGCCTCTGTCCACCAATGTTATTTGTTTATCAATGCAGGTCTTCTAGGATGGTTCACACTTCTAGCCGAGGAGTCCCTTCTAAAGTCACTATTCTAGTAGAATTTGTCGATACCCGGGTCAAATTTCTCATTTATCTCTATGGAAAGGTCAGACAAACTCGGTTGCTCGAAATTGACCTTGTAGATGCAACATAGTACTCTCAGATAGCTATCCATAACTTCATGGATTGCTTGATCCTATCAATAAGATAATTTCAATGTGAGTGGAAACCATCCTTCATACCCCTCCAGGACACTACTTTGTTGAATTTACGTGACTTACTAGTGTTCAACACTACTAGAGAAGTCACCTGATGCACAAAGTTTCTTATCATCTGAGAACATAATGGGACTTTATGGTTGTATAAGGCCTATCCCATCCATGTGGAAGATATGCAAAATTTAACTAGTCTATCAATGGAATGGAAATACGTAACAAAAGGATTCTAGGGCTTAGGGAAGCATGACCAAAAAAATGGTGAGATTGTCCTCTACGAAAAATATGGCACGAGGTGAGGAGGTCGTGGAGAGATCATTGACCAAATCAACGATGAGTAGGTCTATTTTTCCTACTATTTAATTGCATGAAATTCCATGAATAACTACTCACGAGGTGAGTGCACACTCGACACCATAGTAGTGGTTGAGTATAGAAAAAATGGAACACGTTTGAACTGGTGTAAATACTTGATCACAAAAATGTTGCAGGAATAAGCCAATGTGCATGAGTGGGCCACATACTTCCTATATGGATACTTATTGGTCGCGTTCACAGTGGCATCCTCCTCAGGGTCAAAGCCATTCCCTCTTCCATTCCTATCATCATTATTATCAATGACCCACCACTCAAGACCCATCCCACTTATGTAATAGAGGATCTCTCCCATCAACCACCTAGCTCGACTATAGAAACCCCTTTCACTACTCCATCATCCCCCCACCACACTCCTATCGATATTACTAAAACTGTGCCCACTGTACCTTTCTCGATGACTACAGGAACCACAATCCCCATTCCATCCACCTTTCCCTATGGTTTGCAGTTCCATGCTCCAATTGACACCCCTCCTATGAACAACCCCAATCATGAACTAGACAAGGTACCCGAGGTACATGAGCATATGGGTCCAAATCCTCACATTGACGTGATGGGCACTCATTCTATGCATGACACAAGTTCAGACAAGGAACATATTGAGCCATTGTTGCAAGATCCACAACAATGTTACACCATATTGGAATTGTCCCTCGAGCACATCGATGTTATTGGAACACTTCCTTCAGAGGTCCAGGATAGTCTTTCCTGCATCCTTTGCACTACATCACCTATTCCCGATGGTGCTGTCACCCCCAGTTTGTATGAGCAATCTATCTCCATTGGCCAACCATTGACTTCAATATTTCCCTTGGATTCGTCCCTCATTAGTGGAAATCTTGTGGTGTGGTATACACCACAACTCATGAATCATATGAGAGTATCCATAGATAAAATTGAGCAGAGACTTCTCACTATAGAATAGACAAATGAAGAGATTACACAACATTCACAACATTTGCATCAAGCCATCATTATCGCCACGTCATCTAGGGATCATGAGTATGGGTTGCGAACATAGGTCGAGTCCAATATGGTGGCCATTTATGACACATTTCTCCAACTCTAGCCTACCTTTAGACATGTTACTCCTAAGATACCTGAGGATGTCACCCCAGTTGCGCCTCCACAATGACTTGAGCTCATTGTTGATGCTTGGTTACAACTGGCTATGAGGAATGACAAGATTCAATAAGAGATGGATGCAATCAAGTTGAAAGAAAAGGAGAATCCCTAAGAGATGATGTAGAAGGTCACACATGTAGTTGTGGAGGGAAATATTATTAGTTCCTCTCTTTATTCCTATGCCAATGAATTTCGCCAAATCTTTGACATGGTTAACAATTGGCTAGAATTATGAAGTAAGCTAGTCGAAGAGTTGCATAAAAAAATTGACTAGACGAACACTAACACCCAATATATCCCTGATTCGGTTGAGCAAGATTTTTTTTTTGCTGAGATCAAAGTTATGGACGAAATATTGGATGTTCTGGATGAGTCTACTCAGGAAACCAAGAAATATCTTAGAGAGTTTTGTCTTGTGGTCCAAGTTGAGTATGTACATATGAAAAAACGTGATTTTGATGTAGACTTTGAATGGAATACACTACTAGAGATACCTAGCTCGAGGAACCCAATGTGACAACAATAGAGGAGTTTGTTGCATGAGCCTCTATTTTAGCAAGAAAATGGTAAGATTGTGTGGAGCACTATGATAGTTTCCACTAGCAGGACCTCATGATTGTACCGGAGTTGGAACCTCCATTTGTAGAAGGACACGAGAAGGAGGGAAAAGATTTACTCGAGACGAGTTAAAAGTTGTGGTCGGGCCCTGTTGGGCCTTCCATTTTTAAAAAAAGTCCATTTTTTTGGAAATGACAAGGTCCTGAGGAAAGTGCTACATGACTAGTTGGAGAAAGGAAAGTAGTGGAAATTAGTTAGAAGAGATAAAAACTAACTGAAAATATAACAACAACATAGAAAACAAAAATCACCATGAACCAACTCGACAAGCAGTTAGAAAATCATCAAAAGCACTGGATGTCGATAGAAAAAGGTCGGAAAAGTAGCGAAAAAAGAAGTGGCCAGGAGAAAGCTACAAAGAGGGAGGCAACGCGACGAGGAAAAAGGTTTCACATGTGAATGAATGCGGTGAATGAGTGAATGAAGAAAGTACAGAGGAGATCTCCTGATATTGTTGTTCTTTGGGTTGGGATCAAGTTATTACTTTCATGATGTAATTGTAATGGGTTTTAGGGATGCTACTATGCTTGTGTAGTAGGGTAGATTCTGTAAGAGATACCTGGGAATAAATTCTACTACATAAGCCATTGTATGAGAGATGTATTTACTATATGATAGTTGTGAGACGTTGATAATATAAATAATTGTTTGGGCCCTAAAATTCTGTTATATTGTGTATGAATCTATGGTTTCTATGCTATGCAATTACTTATGTAAAGTGTATTTAACATTTAATCATTGTTTGTCAATGTATTTCAATATTGATGTATGAATCTGAACATGGTTACATAAAATATGATGAAACGTTCTCTATGAATCACTTCACTACACACATGTTTCGGCTGTACTTTGGGTGATACCTGCTTCCCTTGCGGAAGGTTGAATATTCCAACGCTCCTAGACTAGAGTGGTATCTTTTGTTAGCAACCTCTGAGAAACTTGGTTTTGATTTTTGTGCCAACAAGTATTTCTTTTCCTAAGTTCATTTGTCTATGCTAAGGGAACCCCTTGGCTTGATATATTCTCCCCTAGATGAGGGTGCCACATCCTCTTCAATCATTATTTATTTTGATTTTAGTTAGACTAGTGGAGTGGGGTTTTGCATGGAAACCTTGGTATTATCACCAAGCATTGAATGCTCTCCTCGGGATCATTAGCAGGAGGGAAAAATTCACATGCATGAGGCTAGGAGAGTTCTAGACATGTGGATGCATGATATACTCTCCTCTCCACTTGTGTGATCCTGTTAACTGATGACTACATGACCATTTAACTAGGACTAGGTGGAAGTTCACTCATTTTTTGGTTACTGTGTGTCCACATCTCTCTATATCACTACTATGGTGCATTATTTCATCCATGTAGAGTATATCACATGCATTTTTCCATTCTCTCATTTGGTTAGTACAATTATTTCATTCTTTCTCCAATTATTCTCTTAACTTTGCAAAATAGTTGTTCATTGTTTCTAGCTAGATTCTATGTGCATGTTTCAACCCAATTTCGCATTATTTTCACATCCCCTACATATGGATTGGGAATCCATTTGTAGGGGTGTGAGAGGGAAATGTTATGTAAATAAAAAAACACACAATAAATATATATTTCTATGTTGTTGTCTTGGTATACTGCCACTAAGGCCTTAAGAGTCTCAATGGAGGAATCAACTTGTTGTGCCAAGCTTGTTATATAGAATTTGTACCATTTTTCCTTTAGGAACAATGTGTACACTTTGGCTGGCTACATACAGTTCAGTATAAATTTAGAGAATTGAACCATCCTTGTCAAGGATTCCCCTATGATTCTATTTTATCATTCTTAGAAACCAACTCCTTTTCGGCTTCTTCTAGTTCTTTCCGCAATGTTTTGTTTTCAAAAAATAATTTCTTGCTTCGATGTGTTTCTTGAATTTTCAGGATTTGAAAATTTTCATGTAGGTGTTGGAGCTTATACTCCAATTATTATATATTATCTTATTTATATTTTCCCTTCCTTCTTTCAACCATATTTTTCCATTGAAGGGATTTTTTCTTGACCCCTCTAATTCCAACAAAGTATAATGCAAAAGGGTACTTGTTGGTGTCCTTTCTTCTCTCGATGTTCCCTCTTTTTGTGGTGATTTCTTATTTTCCTATGGTGTTTTTACCTCCCCTTGTGGATCCTCTGTAGGACTAGGAGAGTCCTTAATTTTTATTATTGGGGTAGAAAGGGGTGTTACAATCTTAGGAGTGCCTTGTGATGTGCCCTTCTTGTTTCTATAAGACTTCATTCTTCTTTGTTGAGTGGATTATTAGTATTTTAAATTTAGAGGGTTTGTTGGGGGTGTCTTTATCTTGATCAAAGTTGCATCCACCTCCTTGTATGAACCCTCCAGCTCTACCTTCTTATTTTTATTATTTGTAGGGATGATCCTATCCTGTTATCCTTTTTTGTATTTGATAACTCTTCCTCTTATTTAGGGATTTGTTCCCCCATGGTTTCTTGTGCCTCCAAGAAGGCATGCCTTTCCATACCTACAAATTCTTTCCAGAGGAATTTTTATTTTATATTTTCCAAGGCATTAGAAACTATCGATTTGATAAGGCCATGATGTCTTGGTGTGTTCTTCTCTCCCCCTTTTACCTTGGTGCTCATCTCTTCAAGGATTGTAGCAATAAATAAGGTATGTTGAGGCTTTCTTCTAGTTGTTGGTGGGAGAGATCCCTAAATTGATCAAGGAGTCTAAAATGGTATGTGTTATCACATATAGTTGTCAAAGGAAACATGTCTTCCAAGTTCATGGTTTGCACATGAAGCGTCTGAGCGCAGCATGTAGAGAAGCTCGTTTCGGGCTTAAAATACAAACAGATGGGCTCAGTTTTGCGACGTTGGAGATCCCCTGTGAGGATAATATTAGCGGCCCCCAGGTATTCATAGTTTCATAATTTCACGACGTATAGCTCTGAAGCGCCCAAAGTCCCAAAGTGGTCGAAGGCCCGAAGTAAGTCTCAACTGTTTAATTCAAATGGACACACAACGCCAAATATGGTGCTCCGAAGGAAAGCAAAGGGGAAAATACCAAAGACCCGAAGTATCTCTTGATCATTGATTGAGAAGCAATAAGAAGGGTCATCGATCTGGTTGAAGGGGTTAAAGTCCCGAAGCAGGAGTAGAGCCATTGATTGAAGTGAACACACGTTAATTAATCGACAACTCCGGGTAAAAAACACAGAAGGTAAGAGAGATTTGATATTTGATTTTCCTGGAGACTAGAGACCTGAAGAGAGTCTCAGTCATCGATTAGTAGGAGCCATGCATCTCCATATCATTTTCTCTAGATAAAATAATTATAAGACAAAGGAGGTTTGAGGTTTGAAAATTCTAAAGCCCGAATCACGAAGCAAATCTCCACCGTCGATTCGAAAAAGGAAAATCCGATCTGTCAATATGAAGAATGCTAGAGTTGGTCTGTTGATCAGGAAGCCTCATATCAGACCATAAGATCAATGGTCACGCTCCATTGCAGGGTCAGAAGGTGTGTGATTTTTAAAATTTTAAGGGAGGGCCACAATTGGAACCACTTTTTTGAGAAAGCGACGTATGGTGGTTCATGGTAAATTATGGGGGCAAAAGCAGTTTGCTTTCAAACCACCCTTGGATGCGCCTATAAACACGCATTCACATAGAGTCATGGCCCTAGGTCACATTCAAGAAGGAGTCAGAGGAAGGGGAGCTACTACCGAGTCCAGAAGAACCAGATATGTGGTAGCCATCAGTACGGACATGTGGCACCCTTATAGCATTGGCATGTTGCCACCCCCTGAGAATTAAGTCTCATTCAGTCTTTGAGGAAAATAATTAAATGAAGGGTAGGTTTGGTCATTGAAAACTTGGATCACCCCATAAATAGAAGGCATGGAAGGCCCAACCGTGGGGACTGAACCGTCAACACGTGGTACCCCTGTGGAAAAATTTTCCTATAGGCCCATGCCGATATGAATTTGCGTCTGACAGAAGGATACATGCACAGTCTGAAAGAAGACTGCTCATACACAAAGCTTTGAATGAGAAGGCCAAATCACACTCCTGAGGGTGGTGGGCAGTTCAACTTATAAATATATAGTTTTAATATTTTGTTATGGTCGTCAACTGGTTGAGCAAAGCTCCCTATTTTGTAGTGTTTTGATGTCAGAATTGTTCTCTAGTTATGTATTGGATTTGAGACTTTCAGATTAATAGAAGTCAACCTCTTTTCATCTCTTTTTAAAAACTGTGCTAAAACACTCGGGCATGGAGGATCCAATCAAGGGTTGTTATGTTGTTGTAATGTAGGTTTGATTGCAGCGGTATCGTGACTAGTTTTAGTCAGCTTTCTTGTGATCTTTTCCCCTCTTACACTGAATGGCTTGGGCATGGAGGATCCAATCAAGTTGTTGTAGCTGCATGGTGATGTAGGTTTGATCATTGTGTTGTTGTAACTTTGTTGTTTGGACATATTTCAATGTATGAATCTTGATCTTAAGAGTGATCTTGAGTTTGAGTTTTTCTTCTCCAAGCTGCTTGAAAGCCAGATGCTCATAGCAGTCTTGTTCACCTTTATCACTAAGTCTTCCCTCTGCTCACACTTAAACTCATTTAACTGACTGAAGTTAGTTGTGGCCATCACTTCCCTGTGCATTTCTTGTCTAGTTTTGTGTTGAACATTATTCATATATTGAGTTTTGTCCATTGACCTCCACTCATCTAAAACCAACATCCAACAAAAACTATGATGGGTAATTGGCTTATCCTCCTGCAATCTGAGGGTGAATTTCAGTGCTAAAATTCATGGCACCATTGTCGGGGAACAAATTGAAGACTTTTCTCTGGGATAGAACGAAAATGAGCTTCTGATTATGAACGTGCATCATACATCAGAACCATTGAAGATTGAAACTTGCACCTAGTGACTCCACAATAGAAGACTCCACTGGGGGGGATCCTATTGAAAGAAAGATGACCATATCAAAGGGGAAGACCACGTATCAGTTTATGAGATTTATTCATGAAATCATGTTCTTGTTTATCAACTCATTTCTCTCTTTCCCTTCACATATAAAGAGGATTATCCTCTGCTTTGTCTATTCATATGATAATAGACCTTCCTTTATTTATCCATCCTTTGAAGAAGAAAACATGCCCTCTTATTGTGTTGTAGATACCGATCTCGTGTCTTCACCTCTTCCTATTCATAAAAGTGAGATCTGTATTGCATCTCCTCTTGAAATTGATCACCCTCGTATCCTTGAGGAGGTTGAAAATAATTCACAGTCTTCTCAAATCTCGTTACCCTTCGTTATTCCTGATGAGCCTTGCCATCAACTCATTAATCCACATGATCAACCCATTGCTTTTCAAATTAAAATCATAAATAAGTTGTTTAAACCTTTAAGGATGCCACATGACCTTCATCCTTATCCTCATTATTCCTTTAAGTATCTTCCTCGGTTTTTTGGAGAGGATTATATTACAGCTAAGAGGCATTTGGAGGCCTTTGAGAGCTTTGTCGATCAATTTGAGATTGTTCATGATGATGTTTCCATGAGGTTGTTATCACAATCCCTATCTAGAGATGTTGTTGTGAGGTTTAGATGTCTGAAAGCCGGTTCTATTGGCTCCTTGACTGAGCTATGCCATGCATGTTTAAGTGTTGGGGTGAGAACAAGTCCCTTGATCAATAACGGTTTGAGTTTAATTCCTTTAGGAGAGGGGAAGAGGAAGCCTTGGTTGTCTTCAACATAAGTTTTTATGGTGTTTATCATAGTATTCCTATGAGATCAGATCCACAAAGACTACTTCCATGGTGTACTATGACATGGCTCAACATCCAGAGCTGGTCCTTCTCCCGAGAGAGAGGAAATATTCATCGTTAAGACACCTGTTCTAAGATGTTGAGGAAGTCGAAGAGAACATCAAGGATAGCAAGGGGGTTCATATGCAAGCATATCTTGAAAAATTGCATGTGCCTAAGAAAGGAGATTGTCAGTATGTTTCAGATTCCGAGCATGAAGATATTGAGTATGAATCAAATTTGGAACAACAACAAGGAAGTAGAGAAGATAATGAAGAGCATAGATTTTACTTGGTTCCTATTTATGATGATTATGAATCATATCCTTGGGAGACCCATGAAGGAGAAATGGAAGAGCTAAATGTGTAGTTTACCTCTTGTCCCGAGCCTATAAATGAGTAGATCCCTACCTTAATTTTTTTTAACTTGGGGAGCAACAACCCTGCATATGAAATCTATGAATCCGATTCCGATATGGATTTAAAATATTTCCAAGACCACACTATAGAGCCTTTTCCTTTATTTATTGAGGAAGGGCATTAGGTGGAAATCAACTATCGTGGACCTGCGAAAGACATAGAGCAACATGAAAAGGAGGAGCTAAATGTGTGGTTTATCTCTTGTCCAGATCCCGTGAACAAGAAAAAATCACTTGTTATTGGACAACTTGCATCATTTCTCCACCCACATATACACTCTAAGAGCATGAAATAGTGGGTGAGAAAAAATTAAGAACAAGAGGTAATTTCTTACCAGTTGAGCTCCCCTGATTGTAAATTTTGTGACCCTGTGGGGTCATATATGGAGCTATGTTTTCAAAAAAAATTGTAACCTAAAAATGAGAAACCATTACCTGGGAACAATCAACCTACATCAGCCATTCTCTCACCCATGCTTGCCAGAGACATTCGGCCATGTGTGAGTATCTTTAAGACAGAGCATGTTTTATGTCACCAACCCAATGGATTTTGTCATTTTCTCTATGAACCTATAAAGGAGTACATGGAGTTGCATTTCCTTCATGTCTTGGAGCCGCTCAGCTTTATCTTCACTTCAACACTGGGAGGAGAGATGAAAAGCATAATCATTTTTCCGTCACAGTTGCATTGTTTTTATTTGATCAGAGATAGAGTAAACAAGTTTGCAGCTAGCGAGTTGCTTGAATGGCTATGGTGAAAGTTTTCTTTCACCTAGCGCTTTGTAAAAATTAGTTAGTCTAGGATTGTACATAAATAAGATCCTTTTGGAGCCCATGTGTTTGTTTTCTTTTTTTTAGTCGAGTAGTGTACATATTTCCTTGTTTTCCTCAGCAGAAGTTTTGAGCTAGACTCCATAGCCCAACAACTAAGGCACTGGAACTACGCGTTCTTGGCAGCTTGCAGGGAGCATGACATCCCCCGTGGAGCCAAATTTTATCACATATATTTTTCAAGCACAACATGCATATAATCTCATTTCGGGCTTAAAATACAATCAAGCGGGCTCAGTTTTGTGACGGTGGAGATCCCCTGTGAGAATCATATTAGAAGACCCTGCATATTTAGAGTTTTAGAATTTCACGAAGTATAGCGCCAAAGCACTCGACGTCCCGAAGTGGCTGAAGGCCCGAAGTAAGTCTCAACCGTCTGATTCAAATGGACACACGACGCCAGATCTAGAGCTACGGAGGAAAGCAAAGGGGAAAATCCTGAAGACCTGAAGTAGCTCTTGATCATTGATCGAGAAGGGAGAAGAAGGGTCGTCGATCTAGTTGAAGGGGTCAAAGTCCTGAAGTAGGAGCAGAGTCATTGATTGAAGAAAGCGCGCGTCAATAGATCGACAACTTTGGGTACAAAAAACATAAGGTAGGCGAGATTTGATATTTGATTTTCTTGGAGCCTGGAGACCCGAAAAGCGTCTCAACCATCGATTAGTAGGAGCCACACTTTTCTAGATTCTTTGCTCCAGATAAAAGTAGCAGAAGACAAAGGAGGTTTGAGGTTTGAAAAGTCTGAAGCCTGAATCATGAAGTAGATCTCGACCGTCGATTCGAAAAAGGAAAATCCGATCCATCGATCTAAAGAATGCCAGAGTTGGGTCGTTGATCAAGAAGCCTCATCTTAGACCATAATATTGATGGTCACGCTCTATTTCGGGATCAGAAGGTGTGTAATTTTTAAAATTTTAAGGGCGGGCGGCAATTGGAACCACTGTTTTGAGAAAGAGACGCATGGTAGTTCATGGTAAATTACGAGGGCAAAAGTGGTTTGCTTTCAACCCACCCTTGGCTGCGCCCGTAAACGTGCATTCACATAGAGTCATGGCCCTAGGTCACATTGAAGAAGGATCTAGAGGAAGGGGAGGTACCCCCGAGTCCAGAAGAACCAGATATGTGGTAGCCATCAATACGGACATGTGGCACCCTTATAGCCTTGGCACATGGCCACCTTCGGAGCATTACGTCTCGTTCAGTCTTGAAGGTAAAGAACTAAATGAAGGGTAGTTTTCATCGTTGAAACCTCGACTCACCCCATAAACATAAGGCATGGAAGGCCTGGCCATGGGGACTAAACTGTCAGTGCGTGGTACCCATGTGGACAGATTTTCCTGCAGGCCCATGCCGAGATGAATTTGAGTCTGACAGAAGGATACATGCATAGTCTGATAGAAGAATGATCAGATGTAAAGCTTTGAATGAGAAGGAAAAATCACACATTTGAGGGTGGTGGGCAGTTCAGATTATAAATAGATATTTTTAATATTTTTTTATGGTCATCCACTGGTTGAGCAGAGCTCCCTATTTTGTAAAGTTTTGATGCCATAATTTTTCTCTGGTTATGTATCATATTTGAGACTTTCAGATTAATAAAAGTCAACCTCTTTTCATCTCTTTGTAAAAACTGTGCTAAAACACTTGAGCATGGATGATCCAGTCAAGGGTTGTTATGCTGTTGTAATCTAGGTTTGATTGCAGCGGTATCATGACCAGTTTTAGTAAGCTTCCTTGTGATCTTTTCCCCTCTTACACTGAATGGCTTGGGCATGGATGATCCAATCGAGTTATTGTAACTACTTGGTGATGTAGGTTTGATCATTTTGTTGTTGTGACTATGTTGTTTGGACATATTTCAGTGTCTGAAGCTTGAGCTTAAGAGTGATCTTGAGTCTGTGTTTTTCTTCTCCAAGCTGCTTGAAAGCCTGATGCTCATAGTAGTCTTGTTCACCTTTCTCACTAATTCTTCCCTCTGCTCACACTTAAACTCAATTCACTGACTGAAGTTAGTTGTGACCCTCACTTTCCTGTGCATTTCTTGTCCTATTTAACATCATTCATATATTGATTTTTGTCCATTTACCTCCACTCATATAAAACCAACATCCACCAAAAACTCTGATGGGTACTGGGATTATCCTCCCGCAATCTGAGGGTGACTTTCAGTGCTAAAAATATGCATAGACAACACTCATCATTCATTCACAAGATATGTATAGATGATGTGGTAGGACACCTTAGGCTATGTATAGGTAATACTTTCTCTCTTAATGGGATTCTTGTCTTATAGTGACTTTTCATATTTTAGGAAGAAAAGTTTCTTAGCAATGGGGGATTCTTGTCTCTCTTACTTGTCCCATGGAAGACCCATAGGAAATATTGAGACTCTTTTTATGGTATTCTCATCAAAAAATATTTTCAATCCCCTGGCTATAGTAACATACTCTTATCCTTCGATATTTTTAAAATTTAGTGAAAAGTCTAGGAAAATTTATTTATCATACCTATAAGGTCTTTTACTAGATGGGCACAGAGACCATCTCCCGAGTCCTAAAGGAGACAAAACTTGGGGCTTATCTTGCACCCACGTTGGAAAAGTGGAATCCTTTCACATGTGAACGCACCAAGGGGATTTCCTAATTATGAAGCGATGAAGAGATTGGGGTGCACCAACAAGAGGGGCACACCTAGGTTGGGTATGCCAGTACCAAGGGGAAAAATGGTTGACAAGCACATGGGTTTGTTTGGGTGACCGGGTCTATGAAATGGCGCAATAATTTGTTTGGGAGACTGGTTCCACTATGTGGTACGATGATTCATTTGGACACATGGGTTCGCGAAGGGGAGAAACATCCCCAAAGGATGCGACGGTCCACGATGGTGAGCTTTCGAGTCCCTATAAGAGAAAAAGGGTGCACAACTAAGGAAATATTTGGAATACAAGGAGAGAAAGAATATTTCTACATTTCTACGGTAGATGAAGAGGGTCAAATTCCTCAAGGAGCCAAGTTGCTCCACTTGGGAGGACATGTGCCACCTTGAGGAGGATTCAGTGGAAAAATTTTGGTGATCTTCCTTTGGGATAGTTTTGGGGATGTTTGGAAACATAGTTCTGTTGGAGGAATGTTTGAGGTAGAACCAAAATATTTGAAGTCTGCGGAAACAAAGAGACAACAAGTCTATGGTTAAGGGCATGTCTGAGGTGCACCATAGGAGGTTGTAGATATGGTTATGATAGAGAGTCTTGGTATGACATATCTATTCATGAGTTTCTTGGTGAGATGAGGCGAGTCATTAGACTCTGCCAAGTTGTAAATGGATCTAGTAGTGCTCATGTAATAATTGTTCTGCAATAAAAAATACTTAGTGAGGTGTTAGGAATGGTTTGTGCCACCCACACTATATCTATGTTTCTCTTGTTTGTTTTGATTTTGTTCTAT
>JASDQU010688267.1:26271-39079 GCA_032191745.1 Picea mariana
GCACCAAATGCATAGGAGAGGTCTGGTTTGGACTGCGTGAGATACAAAAATATCCCCACTAGCTGTATGTACAGTGTGCTATCAACCAATGGAGTGTCCCTGCCATTCTCAAGTTTGACTCCTGATAGGATAGGAGTTGGAGTAGACTTGCAGTATGTCATGTGAAATTTATCAAGGAGATATCATGCATACTTGGCCTGATATAGTTTAATTCTTGATGCATATTGACTAATCTTGAGTCAAAGGAAGAATTGTAGTAGACCCATGTCCATCATAAAAAACCTGTCATGTAGAATCCTCTTGACTACAACAATTGCTAAAGTCGAGGAACCGGTGATAAAAAAGTCATCAACATGCATAACTAAGAGTAGAAGAGAATTAGTCGTCCTGAGAATATAGACATTGAGGTTTGATTTACAACGTACAAAGTTATGTGACAACGGGTAGGAGTCCATCTTGGCATACCATGCCCTCATAGCTTGCTTGAGGTCATAAAGGGACTTCTTTAGTCGAAAAACCAAAGTTGAGTCCTTCATAAATCCCTGGGGATGCTCCATATAGATCTTGTTAGAGAGATCACCGTGAGGAAATGAATTCTTCACGTCCATCTTATGGAATTCCCATCCTTTGGATTCTGCAATGGAAACTTTCAATCGTATGGAATCCATCTTCACCACTGGAGCGAAGGTCTCATCATAGTCAATTCCATGGACCTGTTGAAATCCTTTGGCAACAAGCTTGGGTTTGTATTTGCTAATATGTCCATCTGCTGCACACTTGGTCCTGTAGACCCATCCACATATGACAAGTTTCCTCCCAGAAGGAAGGGGAACTAGATTCAAAGTTTGGTTCTCGAGGAGGGAGTTGTACTCCTCCTGCATGGTGGATTCCCAAAAGGGATTTCCAACAGCCTCGCCATAAGACTGTGGATCTAAAGACCGAACCAAGAAAATATGCCTAGAGAGAAATGATTCAATGGAAGTGAGTGCAATAGGAGGCTCATCAAAATCAGATCGAGTCCTCCTAGTATCGGATGGATCACCAATGAGATCCCCTGCATCTTGAAGAGAAGTCTGTTCCCACTTGGGCCTCTTCTCTGGCTCTACAACTGCATCTGGATTCTCTGACTCTACATATGACTATACTGAATTTGTATCTAAATCATTTGAGTCCTTTGAATTCGAAATCTCATCTGAAGAAGAGTCGACATGTGCATGCTCATCATCTCAGAAAGGTGGAATAATGAAGGTGTCTGCATCCAGCTACTGAGGTACATGCGAGACACTTTCCTCGAATTGGAAACTTCACTCAATGATGATCTGGTCCGAGGAAAGATCAATAATTCTATATCCCTTCACATCGTTGGGGTATCCAACAAAAATACACTTAGTCCTCTATGGATCAAGTGCCTTCCTCTTTTCAGATGGAATTCGAACCCATGCACATGAACCGAAAATATGAAAGTGGGTCACTTCCGGTTTGAGGCCACTCCAAGCCTCATAGGGGGTATTATCCTTGATAGATCTATGTGGAGATATGTTTTGGATGTATGTTTCACAATTAATTTATTTGGCCCATAGTCTCTGTGGTAGTGACTTTGCATGCAACATGCAAGATGCCATATCCTTTAGAGATATGCTCCGCTCAACAACTCCATTTTGTTGTGGAGTATAGGGAAATGTGTGCTGCAATTGAATCCCTGTCTCATGGAAAAGATTATGGATATCATGATTAGAATAATCTCCCCCGTTATCAGTTTGGAGGACTTTTATTTTCTTTATGGATTGTGTCTCAAGAAGGGCTTTGAAATATTTGAGGTGTTGAAAGACCTCAGATTTTTTCCTAAGAAAATAAATCCATGTAAAACGTGAGAAATCATAAAAAAAAATGAGAAAAAAAATCTCTTTGCTGATAGATGGATGAGGAAAAGGACCCATAAGGTCACTATGGATCATATCTAAAGGTACGAAATCTCTCCGAGACTTTCCTTTGTCGAATTTATCTTGAGGGTGTTTTCCAAGAATACATCCCTCACATACTCCCTTGGAGAAAGGGATGTTTGGTAGACCATCAATCGATATTTTCTTGCTAATTTGTTGCATATATCTGAAATCAAAATTTCCAAACCTTTCATTCCACATCATACTACTTTCATCAACATGGGTAAGCAATAAAGCAGAGTCTGGTTCAATAAATTCAAAAAAAGTATACAATCTAGATTGATGATTTATCTCACCGGTAGCAACCGTAGAGTTGGTTTGCATGTCATAGATGTCCACGACATTTGTTGTGAATATGAATTTATTTCCAGTGCAAAAATCCATCATCTTATACACAAAGAGAAGGTTGATGGAAAGTTTGGGAATGTGCAACACATTCTCGAAGCTTCCGTTGGTGAGTTCAATCCTTCCTTTGTCGGTGACTTTGACTGAAGAGTTGTCCCCAATCAGAATAGGAGGACCTTTGCATGCATCCAATGAAGAATAGATTGTTTTTGATGAATCCATGTGATATGATTCTCCTAAATCTATGACCGAAGCATCAGGAGAGGAGTTGATGGTAGTCAAGGCATAGCTAGAATTGCCTTTCTTGGGATTTTGATATTTCTTCTTCTTCTTCTTGGCACCCTCGGGGATGTGATCTCCAAGGCTGCTTTTATGAAGTATTTGAGACATTAGATCTATTTTTTTTTTCATTCATGTGGATTCTGGATGGAATCCTTTGTGATAGTATGTTCATTTCTCCCCTTTTCTTCCCTTTCCCCCTTTGGATCCGAAGGCATTGGTGAAGGGTTTTGTGTACGCTTCCTTATTCATATTTGCATGAGATTTCCTTTTTTCTTTATATTTAGATTTATGATATTGATGGCTGCCATGTTTCACAATAAGTGCATGTGCCTTTGGGCCTTTGATTTTTCCCATGTTGATGAGCTTGGTTTTCTCTTATGTCAGGGATTCTATAAAGTCCTCAAGAGAAGGCATCTTCCAGGTGGCTCCAGAGACGAATCTGACTGAATGGAATGTTGATAGGAACACATATAATTTAGGACCAAGTTTAGAGATAATGGTGAGAACCATTTTTTTCTCCTCCTTCGATTTATCGACCTCACAAGCTTTGTGTTGCGATAGTAAATCCTTGAATTTTGTAAAGAAATCTTGGATATTGTCGAAGTTTTTGGATCCAATGTGAGAAATTCCACCTCCAACATGTGTCCCATCATATCATCCTATTTTCCAAATATCCCTTTCAAGGTCGTCGAGGATTCATTAAGAGTCTTACATGAAGATATGTGAAAAAGGAGATCAGGAGAAATAAGACTGCAAATTGTTTTGAATGCTTCATCCATTCAATTTAAGTACTTGGATTTTTCTATGGATGATGTAGGTTTTGTGTCTGTATTTAAGGTTAACCTATGCAATCCTCTTGTTTGGATATGTATGAATATTTTCTCATTCCATGCAAAGTAGTTGTAAGGTGTAAGAATGAATTCTTTTGGGAAATCCATCTTTCCATTGTCTTCAATATTTTGTACCTGAAAAAAATTTGGTGTAGCTTTTTCTTAGTAGTTCGTTGGCTCTGATACCATGTAAATGTTTTGAACCTGAAAATAATAGATCTAGCTAGAAAATTCTACACACATTTGCAGAGAGAAATTGAGAAAGAATGGAAGAATTCTCATTAACCGTGATCAATAATGAATAATTTACACATGATATACTATGTACAACTAAATGAATGCACACTGGAGGAGAACCAATGCGCCATAGTGGTGGTATAGAGTGATATGGACACACACTAGCGGTTATGGGAGTGAATTTCCACTTAGTCTAGTCTATCAGTTAGTTACGAGGGTGAATTGCCACCTAGTTGAGTTAACTAGTCAACCAGTCTTCAGTTAACTGAATGAACATAGTTTAGTGAGGAGAAGATCAAGGAATCAAGGGTAATGCGCCAATATGGTGATGATGCGAAGGAAAGTGCACATTATCATGGTGATGATCCCAATGTTTCATGGTGACAAAACTAATGCATCACCTAGACTCAACTCAAATAGTAAAACTAAAGTGTCAACTAAAGAGAATATTCTCCAGGTGGAATATTCTTCCCTAAAATATAGGAGACTGGATAATGACTAATAATGACTAAAAAACAAGGAAAAACCATAGAAAAAATAAATCCTAGGTGTGTTTTAAGTAACTCCAACACACATTTGGGGGTATTCAGCTTAAATGTTAATGACGTAAAAGGTTGTAATTATCCACTCTTGAAAGTGATGATGAGAGTGAGAGGAATTTTTTTCTATTCCTAAAGCTTGTAATCCTTGTTGTAAATATTGTAATGGGTCTTGTATCCATTGTTGAGTGAGAGGCATTGTTTTTCCTATGCATTTTTTGACAACATTGTAATGGGTCTTGTAGCCACTGTTGAGTGAGAGGGATTTTTTTCCTAGGCCTATTTTGACAACATTGTAAGGGGTCTTGTAGCCACTGTTGAGTGAGAGGCATTGTTTTGCCTAGACCTATATTGACAATCATTTTAAACTTTTCCATGAGTGTTTTATAAATTCCTAGAATGTATGGTATTTCTTTGAAATTTTAAAAATTGTGATCCATGTATAATCAACTACATATTTTCATTGATGCAAGTCTTGGCATCAACATCTTCATTCTAAAGAACAAAGGTGAAGGAGAAGAAGGGTGCGGCCTTTCAGAGACATTTGTTATGCAGATCAAGGAATCAACTACATATTTGCATTAGTGCAATTGTCGGCATTGACATCCTCATTTCGAGGTACACAGGTGAAGGAGAATAAGGGTGTGGCCCGTCATATACATTTGTTATGAAAATTGAGAAATGGGGAAGTTTATCGTGGAGTATAAGACTCTTCCTAGAAGCTGATTGTGGAGTTTCAATTCACAATTTCTCTCTATACTTTTGGAGGACCAAAAGTTCTTTTTGTGGGGAGGTATGATCCAGGAGGGTCTCCACACAAGGATTCAATACTTTTCACACCATTAATAAGATCATTAAAAATATAATTGATGATAGGTGAACACGTTTAAAAGGAATGTTTAATTCTTCATATTGTAAAAATGATTAATATTTTTTAGAATAATGTTCTCATATATTTTTCATTTAATTTTTAAAAAGGAGATTAAAATTTTGTGTGAGAATCCAACTCAAAAATTGGTTTCCCTTTTTTAAGGGGAAAATTGTTTTATGTGAGAATTCTACCTCACAAATTAGTTTCCTAATTTTAAGAGGAAGTTGGGAATATCATTAGTTGGTTTGGGATTCTTCCTCACTTTATCACAAGTGGTTTCCTAGTCTCAAGGGGGAGTTAAGGTTGGTTGAGATGCTTTCTCATTATTTTTCCTTGAGTTGTTATTAGATCAAAAAATTGTGGATCTTGTATCCTTGAATTATGGAGAGAGGGAAACTATATAAATTCCTTATGTAAGCATTGTAAAGGGGAGGCCCGTTTATTCCCCTTGGAGATAAATATTGGTGAGGAATGTATTCCTTTAGGTGTCTAAAGAAATTTCACTTATTTTAGAGACTTAAGTTCTCTTTGTATAAGAGAATGCTGCTCTGGGTTTCCAACTCTATAATTTGCATGTGCCACATTTTGTGAGGATATTTCAGCCCTGGTAAAGGAAGGAAAATAAAGCAATATGTATTCCAATCAGATTGATTTTTGTAGCCAGAAGGGTTTGGTGAGCTCCGTTAACAGTAGGGTTTCAGATTATATGTCATCAATAAAAGGTCCTCATTGTAGTATTTTTGTAAAGAAAGATCTCAAAGAAATCCTAACATAACTTCTACAATCATATCTCCAACCTTATTATAAAAAATCCAGATTGACTATGAAATTACAATATTTGAATTTCATAAAAAACCAATTTGGCCAAGAATTGTGTATCCTATAGTCTCTTTGACCTACAAATGAATTAGGAAGATAATCAGGATCCACAACCAACAATCTCCCACTTGGAGACTAATAAAAAAAAATCCACTGCTGTTGTACCTGTTGGAATATGATCCACCTTGGAGCTAGAAAATTTATCATCTTCACCTTCATGCTTGAATACCAACTGAAACTGAGAAGGAACTTAACTTCTCCCTCATTACTACCTTTGTTAGCATGCCCTCAGGATTGTGGCTAGTATGTATCGTTTCCCACTTCAATTTTCCATCTTCCAAAATGGACCATATAAAATGGTACATGAGTTGTATATCCTTAGTATTAGAATGGAAGGTTGTTTTCTTTACATGATGAATTTCACTCTGGATGTCAAAGTATGACCTACTATTCTTCTTCTTCTTTCTGAATTCCTCCATAAAACTTTGCAACTAAATCATCTCTTTACTAGCCTCTCTAGCAATAGTAAAAAACATACCCTGTAGTGATCCTCCTACTATGTTTATTGCTTGCCATTTCTGAATCAATATATCCCTATAGAAAAATGTTTGAACCTCCAAAACATAATGCATTAGTACTAGTACTTATCAAGTACCTGAGAATGCATTTTAATGCCTCCCAATGTTCTTTACCTAGATTGTTCATGTACCTTCTCACAACTCCGACTGCATGTGAGATATTTGGTCTTGTGCACACTATCACATACATCAAGATACGAACTACTGACGAATAAGGGACCCTGGACATGTATTATATCTTCTCTTGTGTCGTGGGACACATTTCCTTTGTTAATTTTAAATCGTTGGCTAAATGTGTACTAATTGGTTTTTCATTCTACATTCTAAATCTCTCCAACACCTTCTCTATGTACTTACCCTGAGATAATGTCAATTTGTGATTTTTCCTATCTCTTGTTATTCTCATACCAAGGTTTTCTTTGCAACAACCAAATCCTTCATCACAAATGAATTAGCTAATTTCTTCTTAAGCACATTTATAACCTACATGTTAGACCATGAAATATGCATGTCATATACATACAATATCAAGATAATATAACTTCCATTTTCTAGCCTCTTAAAATAAACACAGTGATCAGAATGGCATCTACTATAACCTTATTCTGACATAAACCTATCAAACTTCAAATACCACTACATTGGAACTTTGTTTAGTCCATACAAGATATTATTCAACCTGCATACCAAATTCACCTTCCCTTTGATCTCATACCTATGTGGTTGTTGCATAAAAATATCTTGATCCAAATCCCCATGAAGAAACGTTGTTTTTACATCTAACTATTCAAGATGAAAATATTCTATTGCCACAAGACTAAAAATGGTCATAATCCAAGTGATTTTAACAACAGGAGAAAATATTTCATCAAAATCTATACCTTTCTTATGTGCAAACCCCTTTACAACAATTATGGCCTTGTACCACTTTTTTCCTCCATCTTCTTCCTTCAACTTGTAAACCCATTTATTCTACAATTCTCTTTTTCCTGTAGGAAATTGAACCAAGTCCCAAGTATGGTTATTTACCAAGGAATCCATTTCCTCTTTCATTCCTTTCTCCCACTTCGGTTTAGTGTCTACCTTGTTGGAAATACTGAGAGGGGGGTGAATCAATATTTAGAGCAATTAGTATTTTTGAACTAGTACTTCAATCAAATCATGTATTCTATTTATATCCAATCAGCAATGAATACTATCCAATGAACAATGAAGAATAGTATAAGAGATACATTGATACACCATGCACAACATATAAGAAGTAATCATGTATTATTGTTCAAAGGAAGTAATGACTTCCAAAGGTAGCTACGACTTCCAAATATAAAGGGAGGGATAAAAATCCAAAAGGAAGATATAATAATTCAATATCAAGAGAAGGTTGACCTCTCAATCCTTGCCCCTTCCTTCCACCCAAGAATATATGATATATAATTAAACTTTACATTCAATTATTACCATCAACCAACCATCACATAGAACCTGATAAAGCTTCTTGATACTTCTTCAAATTCTGCAATTCTTGACTTCTTGGAATACTCTGATCCTATAGATGATATTACTCAATGTATTCCCTCAAACTCCTCCAAGTTTCACTCCTTGAATCCTACCAGAAAAGGAGTTATAGATAAAATGGTAGACCTTATTCAATTTTGGTTTATTCAAGAGAGCGAAATTGTACAACATGCCCCACGCTCAATATTTAACATGAGATTCTAAAATTCATACAAAGGAAACTACATCCTGTATTCTTTCCAATGCAATTTGTCTCACTTAATTTGTATTCTCTATGAATACTTTATGATTGTTTTACTCGGAATACTTGTTTATGACTATCTTTAGGACTAGTAAAAAACCCTATCTTCTACATAGTGTATCTCCACAGTTGTAGCGAATACAGAGATTAAATTTTTACCATAGGTACCTAGATATGTATTCTTAATAGCCTTCGAATTTCACCATATGAATCGTTATATAAAAAAATTTATAGTGAAAATGGTAAGATGACCTGTAAATAACATACCATAGAACACATCACCAAAAGACTTCATCCTCCCTTGAAATTTGGTCTTATTTACTTCGGATTTCCTCAGAAATTCGACTTATATCTCCTTGTTCATTAATAAACTTGTGTGTGTTGAAAAATAAATGTATAATGAGATGTACTTATACCCTTTATGTCACTTCCTTTTAACATTAGGGCCAACATGTAGTATCTACTTCAATTCACATTGTCATCTTCAAAAATTCATTTCTCCTCAATCATGAGGATCCACGTGATGTGCCACATACCACTGAAATCGACATGACTTATACTATCCATCCATGGGTGTTTTATCTGCATGTGTAATTTCCTTCATGTCTATATAATTCGATCAAATGTGGGGTCCAAAATCCAATGTCTAGGGTTGATATCAATGACTACAACCAATGACTAGGGTTGACATCAATGACAACAACCAATCTTCCAATAATCTCCCCCTTTGTCATTGATGGAAACACTCATGCTCCCCCTATCATCATGATCCTAATTTCTCTCCCCATTTTACCTAAATGGAAAAGGGTGGGGCTACTCCCCTTGAGTTCAATGGCATAAGGTGACCTTCTTCTTTGGTGTTTCTCCCCCTGAACATGTGGCACTCAATAATACTTCATCCTTATTTTTGGTCTTTGGGATTTTTTCTTCCTTGGAATACTTTTGTGTGGCTTATGTATTCTCTCTCTTATTCATGTCTAGAATGTATATGTTGTTCGGTCTTCTTGTTGTAGTTGCAACCAATATTCCTAAGTTATTTTCTCTGATTTTACATTTTCGGGAGTCAAATGTAAGAGTGTATCCTTGATCACATATTTTGCTGACACCGAGGAGATTATGCTTCAGATCTTCAACCAATAGGACTTTTCCTGCTTTTACATTTTCACTTCCAATATTTACAGTTCCTTTTCCAAGTATTTTGGTATATGAGTCATCTCCAAATGCAACATTTCCACCATTTTTCTTTAAGATGACAAATTCTTTTTGATCTCTGGTTATATGAGATGAGAACCGACTGTTTATGAATCATTCATCTTCTTATTTGAATTCTTTAACGACCAATGTTATTCGACAGTTTTCATTGTGTGGAATTTCTTTCCTTTTCCATGTTGTATTTGGTATAGGGACATTTGGCATAGGATTATATTTCTTCATATATTTTCAATATCGTGCTTTATGACCAAGATTATTGCACTTGTAGCATGCAATGTTTTGATCCATTAATGGGTAAAATGGATTAAAATTTCTATTGATAGTGTTGAATTTAAAGTAGTTGCAATAGCCATTCTCTGGGAGGATGGAAAAGACCCTAGATGAGATCTAAGGCCCCCAGTGCACTCCTGGGGATTTGGTTTAGGACCAAACAGTCAGTGCCATGGAAAAAGACCCTTGTAAGGGCCCCCAATAGATGATTGGGGTTCTTGGTTTGGGACCAAGCAGTGAAGACCCTTGTGAGGGACCCCAATATATGACTAGGGTTCTTGGTTTGGGACCAAGCAGTTAAAGTCGCTAGATATGTCTAGGGCCCCTGGAAATCTTCCAAGGTACCCATGTCTAGGGCATGGGTTGATCCTTGGTCTTGTACCTTGGTGGATAATACCCCAGAAATGTTCTGGGGCAACCTGGTCCTTAATCAGGCAGTTGTTGGTGTATGACCCTCTTTGAAGGCATGCATGACCACACGAGGGATGTATCCCATATGCAGTGATGATAAAGTTAAAAAGGTCACCATGAGAATGAATGGACAATTTTTGCCACCAAGTAACCCCACCTAAATCCCCCTTCACCCTTTCTTGTGTTTATTTGGGGTTTTGTATTTTTGCTTTAGGGGTTAATGTGAAAATATTAATTAAATGTTTTACTTATAACATGTTTAATTAATATTTATATTAATTAAGTATGTTATTTTTAATTATTATTTTTATCAGCCTACCCTAGACTAAAGTATAAATAAAGACCTTCACCTCTACCTTCATTACACTCTCATGTTCTCTTCCAAAAGTGAGCGGATCTCCTCTTGTTCGTTGCAACCCATTTTGTAACAGTTGATGAGTTCTTTCTTGTGGTAGTTTGGCCCTCCTATTCTGGCAATTTGTTCAGCTTGGTGATTATTGAAGTCTACTCATTGTTTGGTAATTATCAAAGGGTTCCTTAAGCTAGAAATAAAGGGTTGTTTGTTGCTGTGTATACCTGTGTGCTGAGATGTAAAGATGTCATCCTCTTATACAACTAGTCTAGTGCTCTAGACTTCTTCCAGAAGCAGTCGTCCCCTTTCTCTTATGCAGATCTAACCTCCTTATTGAGTCGTGGCCCCTCTAGCTGATTACTTTGAGACGGTCGTACTATCTTGTACTGTATAAGGGTTTGATCCCTAGATATTTTTTATGTATATGAGGGTTTGATCTCAGATTTTCTTGTGTGATGTTTTAGTGGCCTTTACCTTGGTGGAAAATTAGTCTGATCATTCTCTTGGCAAGAGATCTAACCCTTGAGGTAGATCTATGATCCTTGACTTTTTCTGAGCATATATTAAGTGGCTATTCATCTCTTGTGTGAGGCATGAACTCTTTCACTGTTCAAATGTAAGACATCAAGAGGTAAGTTGCTTTATAATACAGTTCTATGTGTTTCTCGTTTAGATCTAATTCAGTCCCGTTTAGATCTAATTGAATTCTAATGGTTAAGTTTCCTATTGCATAGATCTTTCATCCTTCTACTTAGATATGTTAACTAATTGCTCAAATCTGTCATACACCATTTAGATCTAATTGAATTCTAATGGTTAAGTTTCCTATTGCATAGATCTTTCATCCTTCTACTTAGATATGTTAACTAATTTCTCAAATCTGTCATACATTACTAGATCTATTATTCTATTGCTTAGGTCTGATACTTAATAGTTCAGATCTGTTTATGTCTGGATCTAATCTTTGTCTATGAATAGAATCAAAACTCTAGATCATATCTGAGCATTGTGCACACTTAGAAATAGGTTTATATGTTCAATACTACTTGCTGTTTACATTCTGTTTTTGTTCTCCTAATTCTGATCTGATTATCTAGCAAACTACAATTCAGATTGCTTTACTTTTCTGTTCTAAATTAATTTAAATTTTTTGTTGTTCTATCTAATAAAAATTTAAAAAGAAAATATTATTCTTCCCTACTTCCCTAATTCTAACAGACAGGTCTGTGAACATTTCCATATCTACTATTTGCACCATTCATGTATCTTGCGTAGTTACTGCTTTCATTGATTCTACAATTGATTTCCTTGTGTCCAAAATTTCCACAAGTATAACAATGTCCAAGAAAGAAATTTTGATACCTAGGAGTAACTGATCTTCTTTGTGGTGTGGTCCATCTAGGTTCACAATCTATTCTTCTATATTTTCCTTCATAATGATTTCTTTCATACCTGATGGGAGAGGATCTTCTTGATGTCTCATTCCTTATGAATTCTAGTCTTCTATCATGTTGTTCAACTTGCTCTGAAGTGTTGGTTTCATCCTTTTCATGTTCCTTCTCTTGTTTTGTTGTCTTCAAACTGTCATTGTATCCTAGTCCTGTCTTGTCATTTGGATATCTTTGAATGTTAAGGATCTCATCTAATTTTTCAATGTTTTTTTCAAACTTCTTCAACTTTTCTATTGTCAATAGTAGCTCCTGTTTTGTGTGATCCAATTCTTCTATCAATTTCTCATATTATTTTAATTTTTCCTTCAAGATACCAATGGTATTTTCAAGCTTGTAATTCTCTTCTTCACAACTACTCAATTCACCTTTTAGTATTATGTTTGTGTTTCTAATCTTGCTATTTTCAGTTTCAACATGCTTCAACTTTTCAAGATTCTCATCTTAGTGCTCACTCTCTACATTGTCTTTGTATCCCCAGAAGGAATCAATGTTGGTTTCTTCATCTGAATCTTCTTCATAAATGATTTCTTCTTCTTTAGAACTCTTGTGATTATCATCCCGGGTTTCTTGGGTTATAAAGAGGACTTCTCCTCCATCATTTTCTTCTTCATCACTCTCATTTGAGGATATGTCATCATCCTTGGAGTAAAAGCTCTTTTTATTGTTGAGACTTCTCTTTTTATAGTATCATTTTTCAAAAATATGTCCTATTCTAAGAAAGTTAAATCATTTGAGAGGATACTTACCTTTGTATTTTCCAGTTCCCTTCTGGAGCCTTCTTATGAAATTTACTATTGTTAGGACCACGCTATGCACATTTTTGCCTACACCTTTTGTCATTATTATACCCTTCATCACTAGTATTTAGACTCACATTATCACCTCACCTGATCATTCCAAGGTATACAACGTCCT
>JASDQU010688268.1:0-12820 GCA_032191745.1 Picea mariana
CTCCTTGGTATATATAGGAGACTAGGAGGTTTAATGGCCTAAAGCCGACATAAATAAAATAACATTACTAATCTAAATTACAACTAATGGCCTAGAGCCGACATAAATAAAATAACATTACTAATCTAATATGCCCCAATTAAGTGGTAATGAGCCAATATTAGGGCTTAACACCACCATTAAGGCGGAAGATAGACCAACAAGGGTCTTTTGAAGCGACCAGGTTACAAACCTTTGTGCCCGAGCAACTCTCGGAGGAATCGACCACTAATATTGGCTCAGTTGAAACCCCAACCACTGATACCTAACCACCGTTTATTGTACCAATCTAGTTTCACGAACACCAGACAGTGCCACACACATCTATGGAAACAAACGCTGTTACTTTTTCTGGGAATTCTTCGATTCCCACCACCGTTTCTACCATAGGAGAGTCATCTCCTAACTTACCGTCATCGATCTGAGCCACCATGGTCTCGGACGCAACTATGTCACACAGTGGACTGAACCCATCTATGGTGGCAGCCACAACCCCCTTCACACTTAGTGCGACAGGCCCTCCGTTCTCATACGGTATGCCTAGTTGAGGTACAAGTCCTGCACTAACCTACTCCACTTTACAGACTTTGGGTCTGGGGGCAGGGAGCTCTAACTCTCCTCTGTAAGGTCAACTTGGGGGCACTCCTGTCCCTTTTAATGCTTTTCCTTACGCAGGAGGTCATATCCCTCCTTCGTCCCCTTCGCTTGGTGGTCCGCATCAGCAGTCCGCCGGGCAGCCTACACACACTAGTTTATTTGGAGCAGGGAGTCAAGGAACACCTACGCATAGTATGCCGGTAGGTTAGACATCGTTTTCTTGGAACGAGACGTTTGGTAACAACACTTTCTCATCAACCGCTTTCCTGTCTGGGGGCAATCCAATATTTAGACAGTCTACTCCTGCGCAGGGGGCACATATAGCAGGACCTTGGAACTCAGGACAAGGATCCATTCCCTCCTCTGGAATGCCGTTCTGGGGTAATTCTTTCCACAGTCAATGGAACCCTAGACAGACTACTATGCCTCTCCCATCAGGACCGGCATGGGGTAATCCTTCCCAAATTCCTTCGAACACGATGCATGCCCAACACCCTATGTCCTTTATGGGAAATCAACCGATGATGTCTCCACAGATGAAAAATAATTACGCTGGTCAAGGCCATGGTTTCTACCAGAATCTGGGCCAGAAGCCAAACTTTTCCTGGCAACCTGGTGCCAGTCAAACTCCAGGACCCTTTTTCCCAGGTTATCAGCAACAACCCAAACTACCATTCCTGGCGACTTTACACTTGCCAGATTTGACAAGTTTGTTAAATGATCCTATTTGTCACGATCCACGTTGACCTCCTATGCCAACGAGGTTGCCTTCAAACATTCCAAAGTTTGAGGCCAAGCCTAATGAAGATCCGGGTGATCATGTGACTACCTTCCATCTTTGGTGTTCATCTAACTCATTGAAAGATGACTTCGTATAGTTGCGATGTTTCAACGTACTCTTATCGAGAGTGCCGCGAAATGGTACATCGAGCTTGATCACTCAAGATACTCTTCTTTTGGCGAACTGGCGATGGCCTTCCTTAACCATTTCCAGTTACCCGTGAGATACGACGCTGGCACAGAGCTACTCGCCAATTTTGAACAGACAACAATAGACCATATCTCTGATCATATCCGAGAGTGGAGACGCCGGAAGAGTCAAATAAAAGTACCAGTCCCACCAGCATTCCTGCTTGAGTGGTTCCTTAAGTCTTTGGTCCCACAGTTATCCAAAGACGTTGCTATTTTTGAAGTTTTCTCCGAAGAAGATGCCATCATGAGGGCTCAACAGTTTGAGCTCATCTATTCTCAGGCTGGTTTATTATACAACATCTTTCCAGATGCGCCACGTTCAATACTGGATAAAAATAGATAGAGAGCTGGACCACATGCCGATGGTATTGTTGGTTCAGCACAAACCAATCCCACTGAGCAATTGACAAAACAGTTGCAACAGTTATCCATACAACACACAACGGCCAGCCAGACTACTGCTTTGTCTTCTCCCCCTACCCAAACGTTGGAAGTACACTCCGTGCAGTCAACTAACCCAAAGGCCAGCCAACAGCCTGAAGGGAAGAAAAAACAATGAAATAAGGGTAAGGGGGATAAAAAACCCACTGATAATGCTGGTGGGGACACTACGGAAAAACATAAGGTGAGGTATCCATGCAACTTGTGTGCGGAGGACCACCTTACCCATCTGTGTCCTTGACTTGCAGAGGCCCAAAAGTTTGTCACACAACAACAACATGCAGTGTTGACTAATCCTTTTCAACATGGGAAAAATTTAACTCAAGCCTCTACAAGCACAGAAGGGGGCAGTCAGGAAACCTGCCCTCCTCCAAACAATTCATCATCTGTGAACGTATATATGGTTAGGGGTGATGCTTTCATAATGATTAGAGCACATGACTATAGTAAACCAAGTGCTTCTGAGAAGGGTAAAGAAGTTGATCTCCCATATCTTCCTCTACATATCGAGAAGACGTTGGGAGAAACAATGACACGCATTCCAAAGGGTGCATTTAAAAAATATTCTCACAACCCAAACGCAAGGGCCGCCCAAAATTACTCCGTGGTGGAGGATTTATCACAAACCCCTTGTGCATTGTCTGCTTTGGAGGTCCTCCAAACCTGCCCTGCTCAGAGGAAAGCCTTGTTAACCGCTCTGGGCTCTACTGAGACTTGTAATCCAGGTGCCATCATGTTAGATACAACCGAATTAAAACCTCATCTGCCTTACCACGTAGCGTTTCAGATAGTAGTGTCTCATCCCACGAAAACTTTTATATGGAATATCTTCCACATGGTGGTTGACGATGGCGCCTCGACATGCGTTATGTCATTAGCATGTTGGAAGGCCATTGGCCAACCCACTTTGTCTCCATCACCTACTCTCCTCACTGCTTTTGACGGTCGTTCTTTGCGACCACATGGCATTGTTCCTTCTTTCCCTGTGCAGTTAAGAGGGAAGACCGTCTGTGTCAAAGTAGAAGTAGTCGATGCTCCCCTCGACTATAACCTCTTGTTAGGACGGAGTTGGACTTATGCTATGCAAGCTGTGGTTGCTACAGTTTTTCGAGTCTTGTTGTTTCCACACGAAGGCTAGATAGTGACCATAGATCAATTGTCTTTCTCTGGACATGACCCAAATTTGGGGGCATCCACGGTCCCCATGATTGATAATCCTCAACCAAGTGTCATTAACATAGGAGTTGGTTTGTGTCTGTCCTTGATGGGTACCTTTGATTACCCACCTCCTCAAGACGATGTCAAATTTATATCTAATCACCATAAGGTTGAGATTTTTCAAGTTTCGTCGTTCCGCACGACTTACTTTGAGGATCCTTGGATTCTTCCTTCCCCATCAACCACGATGGATGAGATAGGGCACCCCGACATGTCCATGCCCTTGTCGGTCACTGAGGTAGCTTACTCTTTAGTCCAACAAGCCTCAGCTAACTCTGATCCGACTCCGACACAAGAGTTGGATCCACTTCTAGAGCCTATTTGGGCTCAGGGTTCTCTTGCTAACGTCGATTCGTTAGAATTAGTCTTGCCTTCTGACGAAGAAGTAATCGAAGCAATGACTAGTTCGGACAAACCTTGGGAAGATCTTCATCACAGATCATATTTCCTCCCAGAGTTAAGCTGAATCAAAGCAGGAGAATTCACTATTACCATGATGAGAGATCAACGATGTCCTATTAATCTCTTAGCTACGTAGGAAATTTATGCTAAGGGGAACATGGCGACTATCGCTGAAACTATACCCATCAACATCTCCCGAAACCCTGGTGTCGTGGAGAATGTCTTCGTCGGAGCGGATTGCTCCCTAGAAGAGATTCAAATTTACACAGATCTTTTCAAATAATTCTACGATGTTTTTTCCTGGTCTTATGAGGAAATGCCAGGCATCGATCCGAAAATAGTTGAACATGAAATCACAACGTATCCTGATGCCAAGCCTATTCGACAAAAACTTCGTCCAGTCAATCCTAAGAAAGAAGCAGCCATCAAGATTGAGGTTGAGAAATTGCTAAAGGAAGGTTTCATTTATCCTATTCATTTGACTCAATGGGTGTCAAACCTTGTGCCGGTCAATAAAAAACAAGGCATGATTCGGGCATGTACCAATTTTCGCAATTTGAACAAGGCATGTCCCAAAGATAATTTTCCAACACCATTCATTGACCGGATCATTGATGAATGTGCCGGTTGTGAAGCCTTTTTGTTCATGGATGTTTTTTTGGGATATAATCAAGTCTAAATCAAACCTGAAGACCAACACAAAACGACATTCATTTGTCCGTGGGGTACATTTGCATATCGTAAGATGTCTTTTGGCCTTAAAAATGCTGGAGCCACATTCCAACGGGCCATGTATTTTGCGTTTCATGACCTCAAGCATATAGTCGAGGCCTATCTAGATGATTTAGCATCACGCTCTCGCAAGCGAACAGATCATCCCATGCACCTTAGACTAATCTTTGAATGCTGTCGCTACTTCAGGATTCGCTTGAATCCAAACAAGTGCAGCTTCTGCGTCACATCAGGACGTTTGTTAGGTTTCATCATATCAATAATAGGGATCATGGTCGATNGTAAGATGTCTTTTGGCCTTAAAAATGCTGGAGCCACATTCCAACGGGCCATGTATTTTGCGTTTCATGACCTCAAGCATATAGTCGAGGCCTATCTAGATGATTTAGCATCACGCTCTCGCAAGCGAACGGATCATCCCATGCACCTTAGACTAATCTTTGAATGCTGTCGCTACTTCAGGATTCGCTTGAATCCAAACAAGTGCAGCTTCTGCGTCACATCAGGACGTTTGTTAGGTTTCATCATATCAATAATAGGGATCATGGTCGATCCTCTTAAGGTGGAGGCACTAATTCAGTTGCCCCCCCCCACGCACAATCTTACAACTTCAGAGTCTACAAAGCAAGGCGAACTTCTTATGATGCTTCATCGCCAACTATGCCGAAATCACCAAGGTCTTTATGCATTTACTAAAGAAAGACGTTCCTTTTTTCTGGGATGAAGCCGGTCAACACTCTTTCAACGCATTAAAATACACCCTCACAAACGCACCTCTGCTACGACCACCTAACTATAACAAAGATTTCTTATTATATTTGGCTACCACAGAGTCAACCATAGGCATGGTTTTAGTTCAGGAAGACGATTTGTTTTCAGAATACATGATCTATTACCTGAGCCGAGGCCTTGTAGGACCGGAACTCAATTATTCTCATACTGAAAAACTTGCGTTGGCAGCAGTTCATGCTGTTCAACGGTTCCGTCACTATGTTTTGTTTAGTAAGACCACCGTCATTGTTGTCGTGAATCCATTCTAGTACATGTTGACACGATGAGTTATAGGCGGAAAAATCAGTAGGTGGATAGTCATCCTCCAAGAATTTGACTTAGACTTCGTTTCAGCAAAGTCCAAAAAGTCATTGGTCTTCGCAGAGCTTATTTCGGAACTTCCGGTTGAGTTAGGTGACGTTGTGCTTGAGGAATCACCTATCTGGGGGGATATGTTTTTGATTGCATCTTCAGACCCCTGGTATGGAGATACACTTATCTATCTCTAGAATTTGAAGTGCCCCACCTCTGCTTCTCATGACGAGCATCGGCGGATACGCCATCAGGCTAAGAATTATCTCATACTAGATGATACGTTGTATCGGAGAGGTGTAGACTACATCTTGCGTTGATGTCTCACTCATGAGGAGGCCATCATAGTGCTCAACGATTGTCATATTGGAGCTTGTGGCGATCATTTATCTGGGTTGGCAACATCCCAAAAGATTCTACGAGCAGGTTACTTCTGGCCGACACTTATCAAAGATTGTATCGAATCGGTCAAGAAGTGCCATCTGTGCCAAGTCTTCTCTCGGAAGATGAGGGCACATCCCACTCCTATGTTTCCTATCATCACAGTTGGTCCCTTCACTAAGTGGGGGATTGATTACACTACATGCAACCCCCCGTCAGCAAGGGGGCACCGCTATATCATCATAGTGGTCGACTACTTCACTAAGTGGGTTGAAGCTATGCAAATGTTTAAATATGATGGAGAGACTGCATCTCTCTTCTTATTCAACCAGATCATAGCAAGGTTTGGCATCCCAAGAGAGATTGTCACTGACCATGGCAGTCACTTTCAGAACCAAATGATGACCGAATTAACATCAAAGTTTGGGTTATGGCAGTGACATTCATCACCTTACTACCCCCAAGCCAATGGGCAGGTGGAAGCTGTAAACAAAACTCTTAAGACTATTCTACAACGAATTATCAACTCAGCCAAGTCAAATTGGCATTTGATGTTATACTCGAAATTATTGGCTTACCAAACATCTGTTAAGACTGCAACCGGTTTCTCACCTTTTCAACTCGTTTATGGGCTGGAGGCAGTCTTGCCCATCGAATGTCAAATCCCATCTCTGAAATTGGCAGTACAGTTATTGCCAGACACTTCTCCACTTGAAGAACGGTTAGTACACCTTGAGCAGCTTGATGAGCAGCGTCGCGATGTGGCCTTGGCCAACGAGGCTCATAAACATAAGGTCAAGTGTCAATATGAGAGGTCCATTTTTCCTTGGATTTTTTCTGAAGGTGACCTTGTCCTGGTCTATGACCAAGACAAGGACCCCCTGGGGGCAGGCAAGTTTAAACCCATGTCGTTTGGACCCTTCATTATAAAAGAGGTATTAAAAAAGGGTGCTTATAATTTGGTTGATATTGAAGGGAATGCTTTGGCGGAGCCTAGAAATGGGCTCTACCTCAAGAATTATTATTCGTAGACAGGTCACTGTGGGTAAGTTTTTGTAACATATGTATAGTCTTTGTACTATTACTTTTTAAGTTTCTTTTAAAGTGTTATGAACGTGTCATTAATGTTATCTTTCATCAATATGGAAGATGTCAAGTGAGTCCGAGGTGTTCATTGGGTATGCAGACGGTGCTAGTCGACACACGCAGAGGCTTGCCTCCGCAGCCTGGGTAATCTTTACACCTCAGGGTTAGTTGTTATCTTCCAGAGGTATATGCTTAGGTGACACCACAAATAATGTCGCCGAGTATAGTGCAGTTATTGAGTTACTTCGTGATGCCTTGTCATTGGGTATATCTCATCTCCGGGTCTATCTCGACGCTCAACTGGTTGTGTCGCAGCTATACAGAGTATACCGGGTTCATGATCCAACTTTACACCGACGATTCCTTAGGGTACGTCTCTTAGAACGAAACTTTGATTATATTACATATTTTCATGTTCCTAGAAGATTAAACCAAATTACAGATACTCTAGCTAATCAAATTTTAGATTGGCATCTTTCCCACATATAAAAGAACATGGACATAAACATGTAAATACATTTTTGCACACAGGATCCATAAGACACACAAAAAAAGAAGAAGATAAAAACCATATATAAACATCATAAAATAACCAGAGTACATAGATGGACGCAAGCACCTAAAAAATGGGAATGGTAACGAGTCACCGTGCTTATGCCCTCAAACACCGTGTTTATGCCCTCAAAAAATATATATACAAGTAGGTGCTCGTGGCACATAAAAAGTCTAAGTCTGTTTAGGGCCTATGGGCCCTGTTATAATCATCCACAGCATGGGCTAAACGCCTAAACAAACGGACCCATGTCCGAGGTTCCCCCACAACATGAGGCTGCATGGATGGTGGCAGGTCCTCTATCTCTGCCATCGGGACTGTGTGAGTGAGCACAGTGAAGTTCCGCTCAACTCGTCTAAAGACCCTCTCGACCTCTCTGGCTGGGAGGTTCCCTGCTACTACTGCTCCCCCAGCGGCGACAGCCGCGGCTTCTGGCCGTGGACGATGCCTGTTCCGTGCATAGTCGGCAGGTCACACGAGTCCCACATCTGCATGCAACAAACCTTTACCCGTCAAATACTATGTCATACAAAAAAAAATGATATATATAACAAAAAGACATAAAAATTACATATGCAAACAAAAAAAAACTACAAAGGTGGAGACTTACCCATCTCCCCTCGCTCCTCACCAGGAGGCACGGGTATCTCAGGATCTCTAGAGAAATCTATCCCTGCATACGGGTAGTCCTCGATAACAGGGATCTTTCGTGATAGCCAAGCAAAGAAATCATCATCGAAGGACTCAACGGTCCTTCCACCACCCTGTCGCGGCAGTAATACTGCCCATCTACACACTGCAGGGAAAGAGGCATGATGTCCTCGTACTACAACCCGAGGACTGAAACTTGGAACTCTCTCAAAAAAGAACGAACACAAGATGGTCCCAAACCTGAAGTTCCTCTGTGTCCGCTGTCGGCAATCCGTCAATTGTCTCTTCATGCACTTGAGCAGTGTGGTACTCCAGTAAAAAATTTGTGCATTCATGCACTGGATGGCACAGTTCATCTGTGCGCGTGAAGCCTGATGCACGGCTGTTGAGCCGGTAATCCTCCCAATAGGTAACAAGATAGTCTACAGTGCTAAGTTATTAATCTTGCTAATGGGTACCTGGGAGCCCACACGGCCAGTCCCAGCCTCATAGTGCTCAGCTATCAATTCTGAGATCTTGCTCAGCCCCGCAGGAAAAGTCTGGAAGTTGACTGGATCCCCTCTCCTTGAGAGGCCAGTCAGAAAGTAAATATCCTCTGTGGTGGGCACCAGTGATTTCCCCTCTAGCATAAATGCCTTTGCATCAGGATGTCAGTAGTCAATCAAGGCATTCAGTAGCCTTGGTTGCGCACGCATAAATGGACATAGAAAAAATTTGAGTAAACTGCATTGCATTAACACGACCACAACATTCGGATCTGCAACAACCAATTCACTAATTGCCTCATGCTCCCTTTCCCTCCACTGGACATACATCCTGCCAACACAAAAAGGTAAAGGAGGGTCGATACTTCCTTTTAGTTTGATTTTTCATCATAAAAGGGGGGTACACGCGGGCTGTAGAGGTGACAGTCGCATGTACACGCGGGCAGACTTTACTCTGCCCAAGTGTACACGCGGCCTGTCCATAGATAGCCCACATGTACCTAGGGCTGACCTTTTTAAGGTCTACGCCCACCCCAAAAATAAACCAAATAACTAAAATGAAGTATTGAATAGCTATATAAGGGAGTTTGTACTTACTTGGTCCAAGCAAAAGTTCGTTTCGTCCACTGTAGCTCCCAGAATCATTATTTTTGGCAAAGGGGGTCTTTTGGCTCCAGAGTCAATTTCCAAATCAGCAATGGTGATAATGAGCTTCCAGCTTCTATTTATAGACTTTTTGGCCTCTTTTTGTCACTTTTTTTGCCTCTCTTATCAGTTTCTTTATACCAAAAACCATTTAGAGTGATCTAGGAGTTATATAGGAGGGATTTGATCGAGTATTGGGATATTTTTTTTTGAGTTTTGAGAAAATATTGACGGTCCATATATATATATATATATATTTTCAAAAATCAACTTGAGCATATAGGTTAGGTTACCACCCCAACTTTTGCATCTCGTTGTCTTTTTCTTTTGCTATAGGATCGATCCCATCAGGTTGTGACACTGAACTGTCATATCTACTCTAGAAGTGTCGCAACTTGATGGTAGAGCTTACCAGAACATGGATGCCCTAGGTAGGTCCTAGTTGCATTATGGTGTCCATGCCGTTTCTAAAAGCACTGTAGGCATGAGAGTCCGTATAGTTTTTCCTGAATATGAGTTTGAGCCTCATTTGCATGAGTCTTTTTCACTCTTTGTCTTACCCTCAGGACTCCCAAAAATAATGGGTCTCCTTTTAATCCCTTTTCAGACCCTCTAAAAATGAAAATATTGCCGAGCGATCTTATGACCTTTCACGCTCGTTAAACTAAAATTTGAAGTCACGTCTGTCCGGTGGTAGTTTACCCCTTTTTCGGTCTGAACGGTCAACTGTACGAACAAATGTATACTCTATCGAATTCCCATTATTTAGAAGAGTACTCTCAGGTATAATTTTATTCCTTTTTCAGGCCTAAGGGATTAAAATTACGAAAAATAAACCCCCACGAAGTCCATAGTTAAGCTCTTTTCACACTCCCTAAAATTGAAAAGATCACCGAGTGACCTTATTCTTTCACACTCGTTAAATTGGTCCAGAAGAATATTCCTGACGGAGTCCATAGTTAATATTTTTTCAGACTCCTTAAAAGTGAAAAAATAGCCAAGTGATCTTGTCCTTGTCACACTCATTAAAATGGTTTTGAATTGACATCTAATCGGTGCTAGTTTATCCCTTTTTCGAACCGACTAGACTATTGTTGAAAAAGGTACCCCAGCGGAGTCTCCTTTTATGCTTTTTCAGACTCTCTAAATATGAAAAACCATCGATATTACCTTCTCTGGGCTCGTTAAACTTACATCGAAGGACGTTACCATTGTGTGTTCTATCAACTGCATTTGCATACCTTATCCACCAGCCCTGTGACAGTTTGCTTCTACGTCTTAACACCTTTGGCCGCCGGAGGATTTTCCCTGAGTATCATTTTACCAGAACATCAGTCTTGTCCTTGTGCCTTAATCTTGTATGTTTGCATTACTCGTTCCACCATTGTAACGTAATATTCCTTTATTCTTTTTCCAAAATTATCGAAAAGAACAAAAAAAAAAAATATACCCCAAAAAGAGGATGGGAAAAGTATTTTCTTTATTGGCAGCATAATGAGTCGCCCTTGGATAAAGCACATATGTCCGTTTGATCATCAGACTATGGGATGTAGTATGACCTTAGGAAGCTTTTCTCGCTATATAGAGTTGTGTCCTCCACCGTTTGGTTATTCTTCCAAACATATGGAGAGTTTGCATTGCCTCCTGCTTCGTAGACTTATGATTAACATATATGCTACCTAAGTCTTATCATTTGTCGTGCTATTATCCAAGGGAAGTTTGTCACTAAGCCTGAGTCAACCCTTTTGCAATATGTCTCTTGTCCGCATACCCGGCCATTCTGAACATCCAATCAAGTCCTTGTTCGAAATCACTGAAGCCTTCAGTCCGATCATCAAGATTATCAACTCCATAACCGATGAGCCATCGAAGACCTCTGGGTAGTGCAGTCATACGCTCATATTACACTCCTACCCGAGTTTTAGAAGATTTTGAAGTTGTTGCTTGAGCTCTGAAGTACAACCATTAGGTCGAATCAACTTATGGAAGATGGATACTCTATATGTATATCTTTCTGATTTCGAGATGTAGCTCCGCTGTGTATTATACACGGCTACTCTTTATAGTTATTTGACATGGATCTACAGTGTATTTGATTGGTAGCCATGGTTCTATTTTATCCCGAGCATGGGTATGCTCGCCTCGGTGAGACATTTGTTATTTTGCAGACGACACCTCCTGGTTCCTGATCCTTGGGCTCAATCGTTCGGCACATCAGTAAAGATTGGTAATGTATTTCGGCCATCATATGCTCTTTTGACCTCACACATTAGGGGGCATCTATTATAACCCTAAATTGCACCACACATGCTTACCTGGCATCAGGCCAATTCATATCCCTTCTTTTCCAAAACTCTGCTGAACAACTCTTTGAAAATCCTCTTGTGTCAAGGCCCACGTGCCCTAACCCATTACTGCATGCGTGTGCACACTGGCTAACTCACAACATCCCACATGTACCTAACAAAGCACGAAAAAAGGAAAGTTGTCGATGAAACAAAAAGCTATGGGTCAGTTAACTGAAAATCCTGGCCATGCATGGACGAGGGTTCGTCCAAAACCCTAGCTCCTTCTAGCCTATAAAAGAAGGGGTAGGGGTACCATTTGGAAGAGGAAAAAATATAGCAAATAAACTCTTCCCATTTACGTAATCTATTGTCTCAACCCTTTAGCCTTTCCTCATGCCAAAGGAGATTTAACGCAAAGCAGTTAGAGGATAGAAGAAGAGGAGCCCAGGATCAGGTTCAAGGAGCGGTGGCCGGTTTCAGCTTTGTTGTAAGTTGATTCACTTTCAGTAATAAAAAGAATACTTTTCCCGTCGCAATGCATGAATTGTCTATGGTGTGATTAATTTATGCTTGATTTCTAACCCTTGAGTATAGAAGTAGCATGCATGCATAGTTGTTGTTTGTCTTGAGTGCAGGTCATCTGTGGAAGGAGTAGCGCAAGAAATTAATCGAAGAGCAACGGAGGATCTACATCAAACGTCGGTAATAAGGTTGGTGGTACTTTTCCATGCATTTACTGTGAAAAAGGGGTTTAAATCTTGGGTTGTAGGTAAAAAGGTAGTTTCTATTCGGTCAAAATCTGCATGCAAGTCTGACCCTAGTTTGCTAGTCCGTAGGGTGTTTTTCCCAACAACAAGGACACAAGGAAGGTGAATCAAAAATTGAGAAACTCCAACTTTGGTTTGAAGACCAACCACATTCCTAAGATTGATATGAGGAAGTTTGATGACAAGGCCCCAATCACAATGATACTTCAGATGGAGTAATTCTTTGATCTCCATAATGTGCCACATACACAAAAGGTACGGATTGCTTCTTTATATTTAGAACCTAATAAATTTGTATGGTATCAATGGCTTTGTTCTGGCAAATCACTCGTCACTTGGACAATTTTCACGGAAGAAATGATAGCACACTATGAGGATACAAGGAGCAATACCTTCTTTAGCCAATTGATAAATCTCAAGAAAAAGGGTTCAGTTACCGAGCACATTGAGAACTTCCAAAGATTGAATATAAAGGTAACC
>JASDQU010688269.1:3000-35313 GCA_032191745.1 Picea mariana
ATCTAAGCCGAATTTCAAAGGGAAGGTGAAGTAAAGAAGGTCAAAATTCAAGGGAGGATAAATTCTTTTGATGATGCTTTCTAAGGTATGTTATTTATAGTTCATCTCACCATTTTTGCAATAACATTTTTTCTAGAATGATTCAGACTGTGAAATTGGGAGGACATTGAGAAAACATATCCAATTATTTGTGGTACGAATTTCAACTTGTGGGTTGTTGTATTTTGGGAGTTACACTCCTTGGAAAATAGGGTTTCTGGCTAGTCCTTAAACTAGTCTAAAACATGTGTTTCAGGTAAAAACATCATAACTTCTTCATAACAGATATAAATTCAGTAAGACCAAATGTGTTGGTTATATTATAGGCTGTAGTATTCTGTGTAAAATTATCAAATTCATACAACAAATATTCCATGTGGGGAACGCTCTACAAATTCCCTCTCTAGAATAAGCTAGAATTCAACAAGGTATGTCATTTTTTCTATAGCTCCTTTTCTGAGAGGTTCCAAGTAGTGACACCCCGAGGAATTGCATAAAAAACATTGAAGAACATTTTATACTATATTCAAATATTTATTCATTATAGGTACATAGTTATGATTATTTCAAGTTAGGGTTGTTGACTAATCCAAAACTAGTCATGTNCTCTTGTTGTTAAATTTAAGGAAGGCTTGTAGGTTGAGTTACAGGTTGTTGCATGGTTGATGCACTTGTTTATGGTACAATTTGATTATAGGTTGGTGCATGGTTGATGCACTTGTTTATGGTACAGGTTGAGGTACAGGTTGATGCATGGTTGATACACAGTGCAGGTTTATTGGTACAAGTTTACAACAGTATATATCACAGTGATAGTGTGATAGTGATTCCATCATTATAATTATAAGTCAGGGTGGTTGGATGGGTCAAGGATAGGTGGTTGTAGCCACCTTTCGGTTGTAGTCGGAGAACATAGGGGGTTGTAGCCTCCTTCTGGTTGTAGCTAGAGAGTTGGAGCTTCCCTTAGGTTGTAGCCTAAGAAACGATGGGATTGGAGCCTCCTCCCAGTTGCAGTTGGAAAACAAAGGAAGTTGGTGAATGTAATTCTTCAAGATATATAAAAAAAATCATTCTGTGGTTTTCTTCTGCTTTGGGTTTCCACATAAAAAAACAGGTGTACTGTGTATGTGTATGATTGTTCATTTCTTCATTGTTTATTTACTTTGAAAATATTGGATGATAATACTACATTTATATAACACTTTCATTATATGGTTAAAAAGGATTAGATTGCTCTATTACTGATTCACCCCCCCTCTCAATAATCCAACAAATGACAGGTGTAGATCCAACAATAAGATTACCAGAGTTTCATAGGGATGGATCAGAAGACCTAGAGAAACGCTTATTTGAGTGTGAGTGAATATGAGAAGCGAAAAAGGTCACTGATGAGGCAGAAAAAGTAGTAGAGCTAGAAATAACTTTCATAAATTTCGCACTAGATTGGTATATGAGTCTAGCAATAAGCAATCCATAGGGTGCACCAGGAACAATAACAGAGATCAAGTAGGCATTGATCACTAAGTTTCAGAGGTTGAAATTAGAGGATCAGTTTATGAATGAGATGATTGAGGTTAGATAGAAACAAGAAGAGTCCATATGGGACATCGATCAAAAGTTCAAGACATTAAAAGGTAAATTGAAGTATCTCATTTATGACATGAATCACAGACAATTGTTTATAAATTCTCTATTACCACACTTCAAATATCCATTGAGACAACATAAATTTCAAACCTAGGAAGATTCCCTACAAGCACTGATGCAGTTAGAGGAGAATAAGTATAAGCAGGCAGATCTAGCTATAGAGGAGCTAAAGGAAGACCTGAAGAACTTGACAGTGCAATTAAGCCAGAATAAAAGTAGGGAGAAAAGAGAAGCAGTGTGGTGTACCTTGTGAAGATCAGAGGGACATCATAAGAATGACTTTCTGACGTTTGCGTAGCACCTAGGAGTAGGGATACTGAATCCATTTCCTACAGGAGAGACTTGGCGTGAAATATGAAAGACACATGGAAATTATCCTTATCAATGTCCTATGATGCAGAAGTACAAGACATAACCGAAGAGTACTTTCTGCAAATTTTGTAAGTCAGTGGGGGCTTGAAGAAAAAAATTGTAGATCCCTAGAGTTAATGAAGGAAAGAACCTCAGATTCATACAAGATGCATGTTGATTTTATGGCGGGATAGACTATGCAATAGTTTGGCAATGCACATAAATTTCAAGCAGTGCCACAGTTTCAACAATCCCCGCAGTATAATCAGGAACCACGATATCATCAATAGAACATGGATCCATAGGGGAATAGAGGAGGATTCAAAGTTAGATGAAGAGGAGGAATGGGCAGAAGCATAGGGCCTATTATATACCATAATTTTCAACAACAAGGACACTATGAAAGAGATTGTACTCAACCAATAGCAACATGTATGTACTGTCGCACAACAAATCACGTGACAAAAGAGAGCCTGAAGTTAATGACAAAGATCTAGGAGAAGAGGAATCTAAATAAATAGAACGTTCAGTGGATTGTTGTATAAATAAGGGATCCTGGGAGGAACATCAATATAGTGACTAGAGGAGGAGTGAAGAGAGGAGCAGATGCACATGATCAAAAGAAGGTATCTCAGTGTTGGATTCAAAAAATCACTTAGCAAGAATAGCAGTTTGATGCAAAGAAGGAGTTCCTAAAGGAGAATGAAGCCTCCACAAAGAATATTGTGTCGAGGTATGATACTCCTATTTTTGATATGCCTTAGTATTTGGATCATACTTACAAAGGAGAGAAAACAGAGAAAGTAAGTAACCTAAAGAATTTCCCAGAATCTTGATTTAAATTACTTAATGATAATAATGCCATGGATTTGTTTAAAAGTATGCTTGCGAAATATAGCATAGAGGAAGGGGTAGGAACAGAACCAAAGAATATTAATCAATTCCATAGAAAGAAAATAACTAGTAGAGAGTTCAGATTAAATGAAAATATAGGAGACTTTAACATGGGAAATGTTATCCTAAACTTAGGATCAGATGTCAACATTTTTCCAAAGAAGACTTGGGAAGAAATGGGAGAACCTACACTAGGGTATTCTAATATCCAATTGAATCTAGAAAACCAAGGGAGAGTGATTCTCTTAGGTATATTGAAGAATACAACAGTGGATCTAGATGGTGTGTGCACCACAACAGACTTTGAAGTGATGGATATGGTGGATGAGTCTATACCATTTCCATCACTTTTGGGAATTGATTAGGCCTTTGATAATCAGGCCATAATTAATTTAAAAACTAGAAAGATGATATTTGAATATGGTAACTTTAGGGTAGTAGCACCCTTAGATCCTTCGAATTGTGAAAGATATGTAGAACCTGTGCCTGACAGTGTTCTAGAGGATTATGTGAACCAATTGTATAAGACTATTGCGCGAGAATATTACTATGTGAATCCAACTGCATATGGAGTACTCAGTTGGAGGATTATTAATTCCAACATGTCATATTCAGATACTGGAGTAGAAAATTGGGAGCAAAGATTGCATGAAGTCTCTACTAGGAGGTGCGCCAGAGTTACATGCACAGTAAGATAGATTGGGATAGAAGTAAGATAGTTTCCCACATTTACTAAACAGGACAATTTAGAAAAATTCCTGACGTATTTCTCAGAAGAGGTATTGGATAGTAAAATATTATTATTTTTCAATATATCACTGAGAGACACACCTGCATGATGGTGAGGTTCACATAAGAAGACAATTCAGGGATGGTATTAGTGTAAGCGACTGATGCACTTAAGATTTGGTAGGATTCAGTAGGATAGACCCTTACATAAGTATGATGGAAGAGAGAATCCAATAAATCACATAAATTATTGTGTCACTAACTAGATATTGGTACCACCAGAGGAATGGAAGCAATAATTTATTCATACATTAGATGGAATACCTAGTAATTGGTACAATGAGAAGGAATTGCACAGAGAAAATGCAAGTTGGGGTGCAGTGAAACAAAACTTTATTAGGACATTTGCATTTGAAATTGGGAATCCATGGGTGGATATAGCATTACAGAGGATAAAAAAGAAAATATTTGAAGAGTATGAGGTAGATACAGTGACAGTAGACAGAGATTGCAGAAAAAAAACACTTGAACAATTAGTTTACTATTATCATGTCGGAGAAGATGAAGAAATAGAATATAACCCATGTGACATACATATATTATAAGGGGAAGGAGAAATAGGGTTGGAAGGACACCTATTACAATTAGAATAGTTTACTGCACCTACGAATTAAAAGGTCAATATTGGGACTGAAGAGAAGCCTAAGATAGCCAACATTGGGGATTACTAGGACAGTGAGACAATGGAAAATATAACTAAATTACTGCTCAAGTATAGTGACTTATTCCCAACCATATTTTCATAGATGAAAGGCATAGCAGGAGAACTTGGGGAAATGAAGATACCCCTCAGACCATAGGCAAGACTAGTTATAAAAATACCATACAGATTAAACCCCATATATAAGAAGAAGGTTAAGGCAGAACTTGACAGAATGCTAGAATCGAGAATCATAGAGCATGTGGAAGAATCAGAGTGGATCAGTCCAAACGTGGTACAGGAAAAGAAAACTGGTGGGATTAGGATATGTGTGGATCTGAGGAATTTAAATGATGCATGCATACATGATCCTTTTCCTACTTCATTTACAGATGAGGTTTTAGAGAATTTGGGAGGACAGGAAGTGTACTCCTTCAAAGATGGATTTTTAGGTTACCATCAGATCATAATTGCTCCAGAGGACATGTGAAAAACTACATTTGCAACAAAGTGGGGGTCATATCATTACACAATAATTCCATTTGGTTTAAAGAATGCACCTGCAATATTTTATAGAGAAGTAGTAGTTGCATTCAAGGATTTTATACATAAATTTCTAGAAGTTTATCTGGATGATTAGACAATATTCAGTTTATTGAAGGACAATGTAGAAATTATGAGGTTAATGTTAGAAAGATGTAGGAAATGTCAGATCTCATTGAACATTGAGAAATGTACATTTAGCACACTATTTGGCATCATGCTTGGGCACATTGTATGAAAATAGGGTTTGATAGTAGACCCTGCAAATATTTTTTTTATTGTCAATTTACCACCACCAAAGTCGGTGTGCTAGTTGAGAGAAACATTGGGCCACACAAGGTACTATAGAAAATTCATAAAGGGATGTGCAAATATTATTTCTCCCATGGAGAATTTACTAAAGAAAGACATCAGGTTTCATTGGAATGATGAATGCCAAGAGATCTTTGACATACTAAAAGAAAATATGGTGACAACACCAATTTTGATCTTTCTAGATTGGATAAAAGAATTTCATGTGCATGTGGATTCTTCATTCATTTCACTTGGAGCAGTTTTGGCACAACCAGGTGAAGGAGACATTGATCACCCAATATCCATTGCTAGTAGAAAAGTGTATCAGTCTGAGAAGAACTATAATACTACAGAAAGGGAAGGTATGGCTATGGTATATTCCCTATAGAAGTTCAGACATCATTTATTGGGTCAACATTTTAATATGTTTACAGATCATTCGACTTTGAAGTATCTAGTTAACAAGCCAGTGTTGGGGGGGAGTATCTATAGATGGTTGTTATTATTTTAGGAATATGATTTTTAAATCATAGTAAAACTAGTGAAGTTGAATGCAGGACCAGATCATCTGTCAACAATTAGTAATGGAGAGGGGCCAAAGAACTTGGAGGAGAAATTTCCTTATGCTAACTTATTTTCTGTTCAAATTGTTCATGATTATTTTGACATTGATGGATTTTTTAGCATAAGAATGGCTCCGAGGGAATTTACTGTCACAGAAAAAAAAAATTGGTAGTGGGTACTGTAGAATATCAACTGATTGTAGGTCATTTATACAAGCTAGCGGCAGATGGAATTCTGAGAATATGTTTGATGGAGCATGAACGATCCATGGTGCCAGAATAAGCACATGAAGGGATAGTTGGAGGGAACTATTAGAACCTAGGTATCCACCCCTTCTCTTTTCCCTCTTTTACCCTATACATCCATCAATTTGAGATTTGTGGTTTCTTTCTCAGCTCATTTTCCACGATCTAATTATTGAGTTTCATGGCACTTGCTCATATATACTTATTTTTCACCATCTGTTTGTTTTATTGAAAGAGGATCACATGTTTTGGTTTGAATTCAGAATACTCGTCATCATAGTTGCCACTAACTGAGCATGCAGCAGGTCCACCAAGTATGGTGTGTGCATAGGGAAAAACCATGAGCAAATCAAAGTAGTCTGTTTCGGGCTTACAATTAAAATCTAAGCAAAACAACAAGTTGGATTTCATTCTAAGTAGAAAAATTCATCGAGTTGGATGAGACTGCTAAGTCCATCATTCGCGGAAATCTATGGTAGAGATCACACACCGAAAAGGTAGGGATATCAATGGTTTTAGATAATTCAAGATGTCAAAGTCACACTCTCCCTAACCCTCATGCTCATCTCCATCTGTAGCATCCCCCCTTCAGATATCAATGACCATGGTTCATTTTGGTGTCGCAACATGATCAAGCATTAAAATCCTTGAGTGGACTGAAATCTAAACCATGGTATCGCAAGGGAGCTATGTGGCAACTTATAAAAGATTTCGGGCCCAAAGGAGGTGTGGACCCAAACCACCCTCAGCAACCCTTGAAATAATGTTCTTAGATGATGTCAGGTCACCACTCATCCACCTTCTCTCATGTAATCCCCTATTCATCAATTGTCTCCACGTCCTCCTGCTCACAACCAGTCACGTCTTCCCCAATGACCAATTGGCCGACAACAGTGAATTTGTTCAGGTACAGATGGCAATTGACAGGTCAAAATGGAATGTGATTAGCCACCGAAGGCTCTATTACAAATAGATAACATGGAGATTGTCCCAGGTCAAGGATCGTTGGTTCTAGAACACTTTAGAAGACTACCTCTTCCTTGAGAATATAATGAAAATATCTACACAGACAACCAGTTATCCTCCAGAGGCCTCAAATAGCTTGCATTGATGCCATTACTCAACATGGTACCCTATTCTATAACCCATAATTTTTATGCCAATTACAGTTCATCCAACACATGCATCAGTTCAGTCTCAGAGGAAGTAGCAGTTTTGGTTGTTCAGTTATAGGATTATTTAGGTTTAATTAATAAGTGGTTTTCTGTGTGTGATAAGAACCACTATTTTTTATTAAGTCCATTGTGAAGCGCAAATTTTTGCATGCCATGCATTGTTTTAGTTAAGTTAATGATTTGTTCTACAATTCGTTATCCAGAGTTAGGTCTCAGTCTCAGATGGACAAGAACCATTGCAACTCTATTAAATATGCAGTCTTTGTATGTTTTAGGGGTGGAAATTTTTTGGAAGGAAAGTAGAAGAAGAAGAAGAATTGGATCTGCTCAGTTAATTGTAAAGTTTACTACGTGGTGAATATATGTTGATGACAATTGTGTTTATTACTAAAATCTTTATGTGTTCATTCTTCTCATGAATGCAGATTGTGTGATGTGTGCAATGTACATTTCCTTATTATTTCAGATATTATTTTATTTTATCTTTTGTTGGTTATGCAACCTATTATACAACTATTGTTTAGTGAAAGATCCATTATTTTGCAACATGTTGAATGATTTGCAACTAGATATTTGTCTAGGTATTGAGATATTATCTTAAGTATTAGTTTTCTCACAACAAGTGGTTCATTACGTTGCTTGTTGTTGTTGTCTCTGTGTTTCTTTTCATACCCTCAATTGTCATTTAATACTCATACCATTAGAAAAGGATAACCTACTTTTACACTATCTGTCCTGCCCTGCTAGAGCACAATCTTTGAAAAGTTGTCCTTAGTATTACCAACAAAACCAATGTATTAAGGAATAATCATTCCAAACTCATGGGGGGCCTAGCATTTCCCTTTATCATTCGGGTGTAGACCTTACGACCAACATCTTCTAGCGTCGTTGTCAGGGAAAAGAGTAATGAAATATCTTTCACTGGGAGAACAACATTGATCATCTTTGACTTTTGATGGTGAACAAAGATTTGACACAGATAGACTGCCACATTTCACCTAGAGACTCCACTGAGTAGAATTTATAAATGAAATACTGGTGCCCATAAATGGATTCAACAGATCTAAATCTGAGCACAACAAATCCACCAAGGCTCATACTAACTCTGAGAAGGATACAATAGTCTCTTATCTAGAAAGGCAACTAAGAAAATCCACTATATCCTAGAGATATACTTCCCCCCTCAAGGGTAAAGATGCACACAAAGAATCTACTTCTAATCACAATCACAAGAAGTTTGAATTTTCTATCCCTGAGAATCATAATTCCAAATAATCTCAAACAGTTCCAACTCCTTATTCTACCTCAGCATCCAGTCCTGCATCCACCCCCGTATCTCCCATAAATTTGTAGATTCCTATTGTGAAATCCATGGTTGTTAACATGATGGATGTCATTATTGTTGCTAGATATGCACCCCTAGTGTGGCCTGTAGGCTTACATGCACTCCTAGATAGAGATTACATGAAATATTTACCAAGGTATAATGGGGAAGGTGAGGTAACTACTAAGGAACATCTAATAGGATCTTACAGCTTTGCAAATAACTTTAACATTGATTATGGAGATGTATGGATGAGATTGTTTGTACAGAGTCTGGATGGGTAAGTAAGAAAGTGGTTGAGGGGTATTCCTCCAGCCTCTATTGTAGATATTGAGGTCGTTGGATGAAACTTTCATAAAGCAATGGGGATATAGGAGACATTATCTCTACTACATCACTAAGGTTGGGGCCCTAAAGAGAAATAATGGTGAATCTATTTCATATTTCACCAAGAGATTCAATAAGATGTATGGTAGAATCCCAGATGACATCAAACCAACTGAATCCTCTTCCAAGATCACTTATGACAATGAATTTGATGCAGAGTTCTCCCTCCTCCTGAGAGAGAGAAGATGGACCACATTGTTGTCCATGCAGGAAGCAACCATTGAGGTTGAATATAATATTTTGGCATCAGACAGATTAAATACCAGATCCAATAAAGATAAGAAAAAACAGAGGCAGGATTCCCCTGCCTCCTCTAACTTAGCCACATATGATCCAAAACTTGATGAAATGACCAAAACCTTGAAGGATATGACTTCTAAAATCACTAAGCTAAAGTGGGAATATAAACATCCAAACAGATATTTTTAAGGGGTTGGTAATAGAAATCAAAATCAGTTTAGAAGGCCCAATGATTTCCCTCAAATAAGGCAGAGAGAAAGGAGAAATTTTGATGATCAAAAGGTAGTGCCTCCTTTACGAAACAATCATATTGAGGAGATGGATGAAGAAAATGATATTGTGGATGATATTGTTATTCTTTTCAATGAAACATATTATTATACCATCCATTTAAAACAATAATAATATGAGGTAGCACAACTGTCACATCAGTTTGATAATGAGATAGGGGAAGAGGGAGTTGTTCAAAGCCAACCCAAGAAGAAATATGATTTGAGGACGAGAGTAGGGGCTCCCAAATCCACTACCTTTGATAAAAAAAAAGGCTAAAGTCCATCCCAAGACAAATCCAAGAAAAGGTATATCATCTAAAGATCAATCACCCCCCTCATATAAACATACATTCCCTGGAATAAAGGAAGTTGATAGGCCACCAACCTCTTTCATCCTAGAACATGAGTTGAGCAAGATCAAGATCCATGTGCCTTTGATAGAGTTGATGAATAATGAACCTTTCAAAAAATCTATTATGAAAGTTCTGCAACCAACTTCTTCTAGTGTATCTTTGGATGTAATAAGTTTGCAGGATAAAAACCCAGCCATTACAGTGGTTCCACACATTGAGGATGGATCTGATGCTTCTCCTCCATTCTATATATTTTTGAATTTCCATGATAAGATCCTGCACAACTGTCTTATGGACTCATGAACCTCTCACAATGTCATGCCCAAATTTGTTATGGAAGATCTAGGTCTGGAGTTCACTAAACCTTACCAGGACCTATACTCCTTTGATTCTAAGAAAGAAAAATGTCTCGGACTGATAAAGGATATGGTGGTTTCTTTGTCACAGTTACCCATGGAGAGTGTAGTGATGGACATTGTGGTGGTTGGCATTCCCCCAAATTTTGGTATGCTCTTATCCAGAACTTGGGTTAAGAAGGTTGGAGGATCATTTCAAATGGACTTCACTTATTCCACCATCCCTGTGTTTGGAGGATAACATAGGAGGCTATATAGAGAGGTAATATTATCGTACATTGTCAGTGACCATCAAAATCCAAGAAATCACCAAATTTATGTTGTTGAGGATGAGATTGGCTCATCTTTCTTTCATTTAAATGGTCATGAACCTGAAATATCAGTTAGACAATGCAAAGATCAACCACTATTAGGAAACAAAGTATGGAAGATGTATTTCGATGGATATTTATCAAAGGAAGGATTAGGTGGAGCTCTGGTGTTCGGATTGAGGGATGCCAAAGACATGGTCGTTGATTGTGTATCAGTTTTTGGTGATTTTGAGTTAATCATCAATCAAGTGAGGAACATCTATCAATCTAAGAAATAGAGTCTTGAGCAATACATAAACGAGGTATCGGAACTTATCGATAATTTCTTTCTAGAATTTAACATTTCTTTCATTCCCAAGGAATAGAATCAGAAGCCAAATTCTTTGGCCTTAGCTTCCATCACTTTTAGGCCTCCAATTGGCCCAAATATTAAATATCATATGAAAATTAGACATACAATCGCCATACCAAACAACATAAAGCACTGGCAAGTCTTTAGTGATGATCTAGAGCTGCAGATATTTCTACATGCCATTGATGAATTTTCCAATATCTCAATTAATCAAGAAGGTCAAGAAGGTGAAAATGAAGAATTAGAAGATCAACAAGCATCTCATCTACTAAATACAGTAGTTGGTCATGATATTGTGGATCTGAAAAAAAATTGCATTCCAAGAGGACTGGTGTCATTAGAGAGGTTGTTTGATAGTAATGATGTTTACAAAGGAGCTTCCATGAAGAATCAAGAATAAGAGATAACATATTGCAATATTGGGACCACTCTGAATCCCAAGATCATCAATATGTCCAAAGTAATAGCTATAGGAGAAAGAGGCAGGTATGTCAATCTCATAAAAAAGTTTGTTGATATTTTTGCATGGTCCTATGAATATTTGAAGACATTTGACACCAACATCATCTATCACAATATCCCTCTAAAGGTTGGATCCAAGCCATTCAGACAAAAGATTGGACAATTTAATCCCATGTTAATGTCCATAATTGAGAAAGAGATGAAAAGAATGTTGGATGCCAAGATTATTGTACCATTGAGGTACTCAAACTAGGTGGCCAACCTAGTACTTGTAAGGAAGAAAAATGGGGAGATACGCTTGTGTGTTGATTTTAGAAATATCAGCAAGTGTTCTCTGAAGGACACTTACCCCCTCCCCAAAATGGATGATATTTTATAGAGGATGCTAGGTGCACACATAATTTCCTTGTTATATGGATACTCTGGTTATAACCAGATAGCATTTTGTGAAGAGGATAAAGAGAAAACAACATTCACCACCCCATGGGTAACATTCATGTATGACAAGATGCCCTTTGGGTTGATGAACGCAGTGGCCACTTTTCAAAGGACCATGGACATAACTTTTGTGGGGGAAAAAGACATATTTATGGTCATTTACTTGGATGACATAACCATTTTCTCCATGTTTGATGAGGAACATTTGCAGCATTTGGAGCAGGTTTTCAAGAAATGCAGGAGGTATGGAATATACCTGAATCCTAGGGAGTCTCACTTTGCCATGCCAAAAGGAAATATCCTAGGCCACATCATATCAGCAGGAGGTATAAAAATTGATCCAAAGAGGGTTTGTGGCATTCAAGAGATTGATATCCCAAGAAATAAAAAGGTTGTGCAGAATTTTATTGGTAAGATAAACTTCCTCAGACGTTTTGTGACAAATTTTGTTGAAATTCTAAAGCCTATTACTAACATGTTGAAGAACGATGTTGTGATAAAATGGTCTTTGGAGGAAAAATCATCTTTCCAAACAATCAAGAAAAATTTAGTATAATCCCCTTTATTGGCCAGCCCTGACTATACCAAATATTTCTTCAATTTCTCCTTTGCTTCAGAGGAAACCATTGATGTTGTACTGCTGCAAAAAAATGAACAAGGGCATGAGAAGACAATAGCCTTTTTTAGTAGATTCCTTCGATATGTTGAGATGAATTATGATATATTAGAGATGCAGTCTTATGCACTATTCAAAGCACTCAAAGACTTTAGGTTTTATGTTTTATAGTCTAGCATAATAACCTTTGTTCCTAGAAGTAGTGCCAAAGAGATTCTGATCTAGCCAAACAATGAGGGAAAAAGAGGGAAGTGGATTGTCAAACTATTGAAGAATGACCTACACATAAAACCCACCAAATCGATCAAAGGATAAGGAATTTCCAAATTGCTATCAGAATCAAATTGTAAGGTACTAGAATTGCATCAAATATTCACCCAATCAGATGCACCCATCAAACAGCCTAGACAAGACAACTTACAGGTATTTGAAAACTAATCCTCTTCACCTTGGTATAAAAAAATATCTATTTTCTACAACATTTATAATGTCTACTAGATGTGAAAAATACAAAGGCCAAGTCTTTCAAATTTAAATCTATCAAATTCTACATTTCAAACCAGAGCTTGTATTGGAGGGATCCTGCTGGCATCCTGTTAAAATGCCTTGATGAAAATGAAGCCAAACAAGTCACATCAGAAATGCATAAAGGAATATGTGGAGGGCAGCATCATTGGAAGGCTGCAACTCTCAAGATCCTAAGGGATATGTACTATTGACCCACCCTTTTCTCTGATGTGTTTTCTACTATCAAGGCCTACAACGAGTGTTAAATATATGCAGGAAAACAGAAGTTACTATCATTACCCCTAAAACCTATCACTACCAGTGGTCCATTTCAACAATCGAGGTTAGACTTCATAGGAGAGATAAATCCACCCTCCAATGGAAAGCACAATTGGATCCTCGCTGCCATGGATTACTTCACCAAGTGGATTGAGGTTGTGCCCACCAGGAATTCCACTGACAAAGTGATCATCAACTTCCTAGAAACTAATATCTTTTTTAGATTTGGCTTCCCCAGCAAGCTTGTAACATATAATGCCCATGCATTGAAGTCCAAATCCATGATTGAATTATGTGGTAGTCATAACATTTCCTTGACACATTCCACACCCTATTACCCTCATGGAAATGGCCTGGAAGAATCATCAAACAAGACTCTCATCATGATTATTAAAAAGTTGTTGACTGAAAACAAGAAATCTTGGGACTCTAAACTCAAGTATGCTTTATGGGATGACAGAATAAACACCAAGAAGTCTTTGGGAACCTCACCATGTCATCTTGTTTATGGCATGGATGTTGTTTTTCCCACTCATCTTGGTATACCAGTCCTGAAAATCTTGCAGGAAGAGATTGAGGAACCCAATGACATCCAAAGGAGAATCTTTTAGATTATAGAAGTTCAACAAAAGAGAGAAGCACTGGAGCATAGGATAGAAGCATATTGGAACAAGATCAAGTCAATCTTTGAGATATTTCAAAAAGGTTACATGATATTAAGGTGGGATGCCAGAAGGGATCATAAGTCCAAGCATGATAAGTTTGACAACCTCTGGTTTGGCCCTTTTAAGGTGGTTGAAGTTCTGGACAACAACACATTTATCCTACACAATCTAGATGATACATAGATCTTTGGAGGCCCAATAAATGGGAGCTTCCTGAAACACTATTTTTTTTAAGGATGAGGAAAAATCCCGCTGGTACCATAGACAATTTCCTTTTATTTTACATCTGATTACTTAGTTGTGTGTGAATAAAGACTCCATAGACCAACAAAGGAACTGGGGTGTAGTTGCAATTTTCAGTTCAATAAAATGCATGGTTGAGGGACAGTAGCAGATAACACAGGGATGGTAGACAAAAAATAGAGGTAAGTGATGGGAGGTAAGAGAAGCTATTTAATCTCAAGGCACTGATCTATAGTTATTAGCACCTCACAACGAGGAGCTATCCCTAGTTGGAGCCAATGTTATAACCTAGGTCTGCACCCCTACTCTTTTCCCTTTTTTACCCTATACATCCATCAATTTGAGTTTTGTGGTTTCTTTCTCAGTGCATTCTCCATGGTTTAATTATTGAGTTTCATGGCCCTTTCTCATCTGGACTTATTTTGCACCATTTTTTTGTTTTCTTGAAAGAGGATCACATGTTCTCATTTGAATTTGGAATACTTGTCATCATAGTTTCCAGTAACTGAGCATGCAGCAGGTCCACCAAGTATGGTGTGTGCACAAGGAAAAACCATGAGAAACTCAAAGTAGTCTGTTTCGGGCTTACAATTAAAATCTAATCAAAACAAAAGGTTGGATTTCAGTCTAAATAGCGAAATTTTTCGAGTTGGTAGAGACCGCTAAGTTCATCGTTCAAGGAAATCTATGGAGGAGATCGCACGATGAAAAGGTAGGGAGATCAATGGTTCTGGAGCATTTGGGATGTCAAAGTCGCACTCTGCCTAACCCCTACACTCATCTCCATTAGCGACAACCCCCCTTCAAAGATAAATGACCATAGTTCATTTCTATGCCACAACATGCTCAGGCATTAAAATACTTGAGCGAGCTGAAATATAAACCATGGTATCGTGAGGGAGCTACGTGGCAGCTTATAAGGGATTTTGGGCCCAAAGGTGGTGTGGACCCAAACCACCCTTGAAAATCCCTGAAATCACATGCTTAGATGATGTCAGGTCACCACATCATCCACCTCCACTCATGTCATCCACTATTCATCAATTGCCTCCACGTCCTCCTACTCACAACTAGTCACGTCTTCCCCAATGACCGATTGGCTAACAAAAGTGAATTTGTTCAAAAATAGATGGTAGTTGATGGGTCAAAATGGAATGTGCTTAGCCACTGAAGGCTCTGTTATAGACATATAACATGGAGATCATCCTAGGTTGACGATTATTGGTTCTGGAACACTTCAAAAGACTACCTCTTCCTTGAGAATATAATGAAAATATCTACACGAACAACTAGTTATCCTACAGAGGCCTCAAATATCTCACAAGAATTCCATTACTCAATATGGAACCATGTTCTGTCACCCCTAATTTTTATGCCAATTACAGTTCAACCAACGCATGCAACAATTCAGTCTCAGAGACAGTATCAGTTTCAATTGTTCAGTTCCAAGCTTCTGTAGGTTGAATTAATAAGTGGTCTTCTATGTGTGATAAGAACCACTCTTTTTTATTAAGTCCAGTGTGAAGTGCACATTGTTGCACTCCATGCAATGTTTTAGTTAAGTTAATGATTTTTTCTACAATTAGTTATCCAAAGTTAGGTCTCAGTCCCAGATGGACAAGAACCGTTGCAACTTTGTTAAATATGCAGTCTTTGTATGTTTTAGGGGTGGAAAGTTTTTGGAAGGAAAGTAGAATCAACAGAAGAATTGGGTATGCTCAGTTAATTGTAAAGTTTTCTACCTGATGAATATATGTTGATGACAATTGTGTTTCTTACTCAAATCTTTATGTGTTGATTCTTCTTGTGAATGCAAATTCTGTGATGCGTGCAATGTACATTTCCTTATTATTTCAACTATTGTTTTAGTTTATCTTTTGTTGGTTATGCAACCTATTATACAACTATTGTTCAATGAAATATCCACTATTTTGCAACCTGTTGAATGATTTGCATCTAGATATTTGTCTAGGTCTTGAGATATTATCTTAAGTCTTAGTTTTCACACAACAAGAAGTTCATTGAATTGCGTGTTGTTGTTGTCTTTTTGTGTCTTTCATACCCTCAATTGTCATTTAATAATCATACCATTAGCAAAGGAGAACCTACTTTTACACTGTGTGTCCTACCCTGCAAGAGCACCATATTTGAAAAAATTTCCTTAAGGTTACCAATAAAACCAACGTATTAAGGAATAATCATTCCAAACTGATAGGTGGCCTAGATTTTCCCTTCAGCAGTCGGGTGCAGACCTTAGGACCAACAAAGACTATGTAGGAAATACTACAAAACATAAGGTGTTGCGTGTAGGATTATGGTGGCATACAATGCATAAGGATGCAGAGGAATATTGTCAGACCTATGATGTCTGTCGGAGAGTGGGAAAACCATCCAGAAGGGGTGAAATGCCACTTATTCCCAAAGTAACTTTACAGGTATTTGATAAATGGGGTGTGGATTTAATTGGACCTATAAACCCACCAGCAAGGAGGTTAAGATCCATATACATCTTCACAGTGATAGAATACTTAACCGGATGAGAAAAAGTAGCCCCAATAAAGGATTGCAATGTAGAAACTATAGTACGGTTTCTCTTTGAGAACCTGGTGACTAGATTTGGATGTCCTAGAATTTTGTTGAGTGATGAGGGAGCTCATTTTATTAAAAGTACAATCAAATCTATGATAGAATAATTCAAAATAAATCATCATAAGAGCAAAACTTACCATCCCCATGAAAATGGTACAGTAGAACATTTTAACAATATTCTAGAAAATGCATTGACAAAGATTTGCAATGTGAATAGGTATGATGGGGATTTGAAAGTATCAACAGTGCTATGGGATTATAGGACTACATGCAAGAAGGTTATAGGACATACACCATTCATACTAGTGTATGGGTAGGAAGTAATGGTTCCATTGGATTATTTAGTACCTAGTATGAACATTGTAGAAATCACCAACATGACAAAAGAAGGTGTTGCACAAGAAATATTGGACCAGTTGATGGAGCTGGAAGAAGACATAGTTCTAGCAGGATTTCACCAGGAAGTACAAAAAGCGAAGGACAAAGCTTGGCATGATAAGCACATAAAGAAGAAAATATTTAAGGAAGGAGATATAGTTCTCCTCTATGACAAAAGACATATACAACACCCTAGGAAGTTCAATATGCACTGGTTAGGGCCTTATTAGGTAGAGGCCATCACAAATGGAGGTGTTGTGGAAATGAAACATCTTGCGGAGAAGAATATCAGAGGATTGGTCAATTGAAGTTGACTGAAGTTGTATCAAGATAGTCGGCCTAACAACCTGAGGTAAAAGAAGAGAGAGAAGGTATGATTGTACATATTGTATATAGTAGATGTTAGAAGAAAAATAAAAAAATCCATAAAAAGAAGAAATGTAACAAAAAGACAAGAATATTAGAGGGTTTTTTATGTTATAGATTTGTTAGCATTAACAATGTGCCACATAAAAACAAGTGTTGAAGACACTACGCATTGGAAAGTAGTTGACAGAAACAAAAAGTGGAGCACGCAGGAAAAAGTGAAAAAGTGAAAATTGTTAGTGCGGAATAGCTTTTAGTACATCGTCCCGCTATAAAGTTGGAAAAAGGGGGGAAATATGGTCATTTGTGTTTTTTCCCTAAGGAGAAGAATGAAAAGCAAAATTTAAGAGTGAGAGAGTGATAATTTGGGAGAGAAGGTTGAGAATTAGAGATCAACAGTCCGGATCTTAGCAAGATGTCACCACCACAAGTTGGAGCACCGAGAAGGGTTAGTCGAAACATGAGAAGCAGCGCCCGACTAACGCAACCAGGAACATAAGATATGTCGACAGTCGTGGATGTGGATGAAATCCATATGCTAGAGTATGAGCCACACAACACATAGTTTGAGGAAGAAGGAAACCCATCACATGAGGTTGAGAATCCTGAGGAAGACGTGGAAAGGAAATAGCCCTGTGCATCGAGAGGAAAAGAGCCACAATAGGAAGAACATGCCATGGGTTTAGTGCAGCAGGGCCTAGAGACGATAGAAGAGAAAGAAACAAAGCATGAGGGCATACCTGAGGTTGGGGAATCGTCCCCACAAGGGAAGAAGAAATCCTGAGCTGAAAGCAGCACGCAAGGAATACCACAACCATATGAAGAATTGACAATTTCCATGCCAAAAATCCCAGAGGGAGTAAAATCATATGATGAAATGATAGGAGTAAACAGGATTAAGTACTCAGACCACGACGTGGCATACACAGTCAAATTCTTGGATTTGGTGGAGCATAATCACATGGAGAGTAGAGAATAGGACCCATCAGACACACCATTGTTGAAGCCTACATAGTGGATCATGGGGCTCTACAACACAGGGATCATGAATTTTATTGATATACCGCACTTTGGGTGCGGTAAACACATCAATGGATGTGTGAAACAACTCCTAGCAAGGGTGCATGGAGGAATTTTGTGGATGGATAGGTCAGTGCCTATCAATGTGGATTTGATCATAGTTATCACTAGGATACCCACAGATGGGGAGAAGCCAGAGCAATATCTGGAAGACAAAACTAAAGAAAAGGCCATCTCCAACGAAATCAAGGAAAAATATGGCACAGATAGAGGAAATAGGGGAATCAGGATCAACGACATAAATGATCCTCTGGTGAGATTTGATAGAAGTCTTATAGGGTGTAAATTAATGCACAAATGCAGGAAGGAGGAAGTAGCAACATGAGTGGTCGCAAGTGCAGCACAGTGCGTGAAGGGGAGCTCAATGATTTGGGGCCCTTATTTGCTTAATTCTTTCCTAGAGGACTGGAAGGATACACAATACGGGGGCTCTGAGTTCCACTACTGATGGTTACTCATCCTCATTGCACTTGTAGGTTGACAAGAACCAGGATACAGTATGTTCCTTCAGAGAGTAGGAAAGTGTTGCATAACCTGATACACTTCCTTAAGGATCACAATAGACCCCAAGATGAAGAAGGTGAACAACAATGTATTCTCTCTATACTTGTCAGAGATACAAAACCACTTAGTTGACAAATGGAGGATCTCCCCTGAGACAGTCCAATAGTTTGGATAGATCGCCAACTTTCAGGAAACATGCCATAACATGTGGTTGCAGGTGAAGAGGGATCCAACCAAGGAGTGGCTACAATTGAGCTACTGTGTGATGAAAAAGAATATACAAATGGAGGTCCAAGAGTGGCATGAGGAATGGAAAGTACTAGTAATCCCGAAAACAGTGCCAAAAGTACAGAATTGGACACAGGACAGAACAGTCCCTGCACAACAGACAAAAATAAATGGTGCCATAAATAAAGAGAATACAAAACAAGGTCCAATGGGGGGAAGAATTCCATCAAAATAAACACATGACACGGAAGAAACCACAGGGTGGTTCCACACAAGTCCCACCACACACAGGATAGACACTAGGAGTTACAAGAGGACAGGTGCACGTAGAACAAGAAAGGATATAGACACAGGATATAGTTGTGGAGGAAACAATTAGGAAGGGAACAAGCATAGATACAAATAAGATAGAGACATACGAGCCATCAGATGCCTAAAATAAGAGAACAAGGGAGAAATCAAGTGCCTCCAAGAAGAAGGAAAAGGCCCATAGGACACCACCTCATACATCAATATAGTAGATGATGTTGAACTAGTAGCCACAACAATCGAATATCAACTATCAAAGGTGTGGGAGAATGCTAAGAATTATAGGGAATCAATTTTTGAGCAAGTACAGGAAGTGAAACTTGCACTGGAGAAGTTAAGGATTAGGTTAGAGAAGCCAGAAAAAGATAAACCGGTGAAACCTAGGGAAGGAATGCTTATTGAAGAAACAATGCAAATCATAGCACAGGGGAGCACCAATTTTATCATAACACCTGAGATGTTGCTCATCGATGAGGAGGAAACACAAAATCCCCTGAAGGAAATTGAGACATTGGACTTGGCATTGGCCAAGATCCCGACAAAGGCATTGTACAAATTGTAGATTAGTGTCACGCAAGAAATTTAGTCCAGAGAAAGGTATGATGCGATGAACTTATAGATAGCATAAGAAGAGAACATCACACTCAATGAATCAATCAACCAAGAAGGGAAGGAAAATAATATAGTACAACAATAGGTAGACGAGATGGAGAAACACATAAGCTAAGTATTCCAAACCATCTTGGACAGTGTACAGTCAGAACAAGTATCTTCCAAGGAGAAGATGAGGAAAATAGTGCAAGCCTTGGAGCAGTACAAGAGACAAATAAAGGAGTTGGAGGAGTGGGAAGTACCCACTATTCCTCCAGAAGTCAGAGCACAACGAAAGAAGGACTCCATAGAATTTTCATAAAACATAGCACGCAAGATACAATGAATAACAAAGATATTGGAGAAGAGTGCCCAAATGTGGACACAACTCTTAGAATATGGGAGCTTGAAAGAGCTGTGAGGAAGGGAATATAGAGTGCATGCAGTAATGGAACATTTAAAACAATGACATAAGACAATCCCACTACTCGAGAAAATCAATATTGTTGCAGAGATGAAGATCCTACAGGTAGAGGAGAAAGTAGTGCAGGCACAAAAAATTGCAAGATAGGCTCAATTGGATCCCCTATAGGAAAAGATGGAGCATTTGGTCATGGATATCAACATAGTGAAACTGAATATAGAATATATAGGATTGGAGATAGGAGAAATATTTAAACTTATAGTCACCACACAGATGGAAGAATCCATGGCGGAGAAGAGAAACCAAGAGCAGGAGCAATTCCAACAAGAAGCACAGATGTACGAAGCACTAGCACAGGCAATGAAATATGTAGGAGAAGTGAGTGACTCGGGACAAGTCATGATGTCAGTGTTGGGGGTCTGTTAGCACTTGACAATTTTGGGAAATAATCAAAGAAGCACCAAAAAATAAGGAGCGCGCAGAAAACAAAGGAAAATAAGGAGCACACCAGAAAAAGAGCAAAAGCAGTGCCGATAAAAGCAGTTACAAAGTGGACAAACTATTGCGGAGTAGTTGGAAATTGGACAAGTGTCAACTTGGAGAACAGTTGGATCGTGGAACATTCGAGATTAAGTCAAGGGGAATGTGGAAAAACCTAACATTCATAGGGTTAGGGTTTTTGTAAGGGTTTTGTCCCATGTTTTGTATAAGTATAATGTATTAGTAATGAAAAATAAGTTAGTTCATATGTCCTGTAGTTGTTTAGGAGGTTTTGTTGAGAGGCTGGTTATATGCTCTCATCTTTATGAATACTATCACGATCTAGGGAGATCGACTGTAATGGAGGAATAAATGTACAGTATGCAACACTGGATTTTGCATGAATATGAATAAAGAGCCAAAGAGAAAAATCTTTGTGGACGTAGCCCAGGAGGGGGTGAACCAAGGTATATATATGTCATGTGTATGAATGGTTTCATTTATTACATTTATATTCGAGTTAATAAGCTATATGATAAATATGTTAAAATAATAGATGGAATAATATTGTGCAACACTGAATGAATCTGTGTCATTGGTTATATGTTGTGTCAATGGTAAAAGTTAGGATCAGTATAATAAATGGGAATTTGAGGGCTAGGAGTTGAGTAGATCTATTGTCCCTGAGAGAGAAACACATCCCATCCCATGGTTGTAGACACTTGAGTCCTACGGCCACCCATTGAATCCATCTCAGGTGAGACTTCGCAGTGCACTTTGTGTGTTGTGTTTCCTTCTGGTATCCATAAGGACCAATGGTCGAAGGATTGTTGGTAATCATGTAGTTATAATCCAGGTCAGCCCATATCAACCAACAATGGAAATCTGTTTTCCCCAATCGAAAATGGCTTTCTCTTTGATAGTAAAACATATGATATAAAGAATCATATGAGAAATGTTGGTTGTACTTTATTGGCCTATCACCCTAGTTAATAACCAAGCAATTTTCAGAAAGGGGTTTTTGAATGAATTGACCTGCAATCTAGTAATATATTCAGGGATGGTCGCAGGATTCTCCAAGAATTCAAGCAATAGGTCCATGTCGTTGTCATGATTTTTCAGGAAATCCATGCAATCTTCTCCTTTGAAAGTAAGTGTTGGCTCAGGGAGCTTCAACATTTTATGGAACACTTGAGGAGAAAGAGATATTGGAGAATGGTTTTGAAGTTGCATAATCCCTTGACCTGGTATATATTTGTCAACACACCATGCAACCAATTCCTTGCAGTAAGAAACCTAAGGGACACACCCTGCACGAGAAATTTCAGACATCCAGCTCACTTCCTTCTGAGCAGAAGGGGATGAATAGTAAGAATATTCTCTTGACCATTGAAATTTTTGGTCCTCTCATCCAAAAATATTCAAAGTATCTCTGTAGAACTGTTCTTGAGATGTTGCTACCCCAAGTTTATGAGAGTGCTCCTTTAATCTAGATAGTATTTGCAATGGAAGTTGAGAGAGATAACCATAATATAATCTTCGTCAAATAATGCTTTAAATGAGGTTTAATGAGAAAATATCCTCGATCCCTTCTCTTACTAATGACGATATTTACAGAACCTTCATGATGATTTAGTAGAATTAAACCATTCTTAAATACGTATTGTGAAAATCACAAGGATGTCAGGGCAGACGAGAGAAAATTAGGATTTGGGAATTTTTGTGAACCTGCCAACCCAGGAACCCATGGATGTGAAAGGTTGAAAATAAGATAAGTGTTGTAATGTAGTCAGTTGGACTCGATATAGGAGATATGAGATACTTAGGAGCTTGGGGAGTCCAATTTTCAAAATGTATATCACAGAACATGGGATATGAAAGATTGAACCTGTGAACCCGAGAACCCATGAATGCAGAAATGGTCAAGTATAGGATAATACTGTGATCGGTCATACTCAATATATGATAATATTAATGGAAGTGAGAATCTGTGACTCCTCTAACCCACGAAATTGCCATTATAAAAAAAACACGACTAAGTATAGTAACTAGAAAGGGAGAATAGAAGGGAGAAAAGAAAAGGGGAATTCAGGTAAGTATAGCAGAGGGAAAATAAATGGAAAAAATAAGTTGGGAAGACATAAAGGGGAGGGAAACTCGGAAGAGGGAAATGGTCTCAAAAACTGGCTCCAAATGTGGGATGATAACCCCCTGTGGGTTGTCAAGAATCTAGAATCTTTATGACTAGGTGCTTCCGTATAATGAGAAGAAAAATTATTAGGAGAAGAAACCTTTAAAATGTTTCCCATTGACAGGAAACATTAATATTTTACCCTTCATGTCTTGGAGCATATAGGAGTTAAAACCCAAGATTTTTTCAACAATGTATGGTCCAATCCAGAGCGCTTAAAACTTTGTATGGATCGACGGTTTATCCTTGGACTTGTTCAAAATAACACCAGTTCTACCTTTTGAAAATTATTTATAGTTGCGCTCTGATCAAAATATATTTTGACACTTTGATGCCTCTGAAAAGTTTGATTTAGGGCTTTGCTTCATTCTTCTTCCAATTTCAACAACTGGTTGATCCTCCTCTAGATAGGTGAATTGACTTATGTATCTTATTTATTAACAACAAAGGTCGAGGCATTGAGTTTGAGGATAATTGGAATTTTTTCTTCTTTCCCATAAACCAATGTATATGGGGACATCCCGGTTCTATCCCTTGAAGTCATTCTTCTTTCCCACAATGCGTCAATCAACTTCAAATGCCAATTCTTTTGGTTCTTGTCAATATTTTTCTTTAGTATATGAACAAGCATTTTATTTGTGGATTGAGAAACAACATTGGCTTGTGGATAATAATTTGACGATTTAACCATGAAAATTGAACCATTATCAGTGATAAATTTGTCCGGGACACCAAATATTTACAGAATATTATCTTTGAGGAATTTAATTAACTCTTCAGAATCATCTTTCTTTAACGTCACTTCTTCTAGCCATTTCATGAAATAATATGTAGCGGTGAGAATGTACATATGTCCCTTAATAGATTTTGGATTAATTGGCCCAACAACATCAAGTCCCCATTGGGAGAATGGTTGTTCTACAATTATGGGTTGTAAAGGCATTGCAGATCTCTTCATTTTTCTTGAAAATTGTTGGCATGATACACATTTCTTTATTGTGGCATATGGGTCTCTAAAAATTGATGGCCAATAGAACCCAACTCTTATTATCTTGTGGGAGGTGGCGGTAGGTGCAAAGTGTCCACCGTATATTCCTTAATGGAATTCTCTTATCAATTCTTGAGCTTGGTTTTCATCAATGCATCTCAGTAGCATACAATCATAATCCCTTCTAAACAATATATCAACAATTCACACATATTGATTTTCCTTCATATTCAATGTTCTTTGATCCTTAGGGTTCATGGTGATAGGAGACTTCCCGGACATCAAGTAGAATATAATGTCTCCATACCATTCTGAATCGGCCAATGGTTCTCCCACTGAAATTGAAATCATTCCATCCATAGAATCACTATTCACTATGAGCTTGCATAAACATTGTCCATTTTCATCTTTCAAAGTTTAAATTACAATATCATATTCTTGTATCTTTGCCAGTCAGTTAGCCCATTTTCCTTCTCTCAATTGTTGATTCAAAATCATTTTCACTGGAGATGAGGGGACATAAGAAATGAAATGAGAGTTCAATATGTATGTCCAAAAGTGCACCACCGCTTTTACAAGAGCCAAGGATTTATTTTCTAGTTCTTAGTACCTCAATTCATAGTCATGTAGGTTTTTTCTCATGAATCTAATTCGGAGTTCTTCACCTTTGGTATTCTTCTGAGTAAGAATAGATGCACCAATTTTCTTTGTAGCAAATGAATAGAAGATGAAATACCTTTGAAAATATGGAATAATGAGGACTAGAGCTGTGGTGATTTCTCCTTTGATATTATTGATAGCCTCTTGAGTATCCTCTATCCATTCGAACCTTTGTTCCTTTTTCAGTAACAAATTGATCGACTTCACAATACTTGCATAGTCAGGAACAAACCTTTGCGTAAAATTGATCTTGCCAAAAAATGATTGAACTCCCTTCTTGGATGTTGGGGAGTTGAACTCATTTGTTGATTTAAATCTTTCTGGATCTATATAAATCCCTTCCTTTAACACAATATGGCCCAACAATTTTCCTTGAGTTACAACGAATAAAAATTTATTTCGATTTATAGAGACACCATATAATCTACATCTTTCAAAACAAATTCTCAAATGATGGATATGATCACCCCTACTTTTTGAATGCACTGTCAATTCATCTTGATAGTCTTCCATAAAATTTCCTATCAAACCACTAAATGCATAATTCATGGCCCTCTGGAATGTGACTCCATCATTCTTCAAACCAAAGGGAATTCTGGCATAGGCATATGTCTCCCATGGTGTTATGAAAATTGTATTTTACCTGTCTTCCTCAGTGACCAAGACTTGGTTATATCCATAAAAACCATCCAACATGGACATGCAGGATGATCTAGTGACTTGTTGGAGAAGTAAATCCATATCAGGTAAAGGAAAGTTATCCTTTATGCTTTCTTTGTTAAGGTCTCTGAAGTCAACACACACCTTGATTTCCCTGGTATTTTTTCTTACAATCATAGGATTTGAAAGCCATTCAGAATGTCTGATGGGATAAATTATTCCGACCTTCTTCAATTTATCGAATTCAATCTTTACTAGAGGTTTTAGTTTTGGTTTCATCATTCTTACTTTATTCTTTACAAGATTTTATTCTTCCCTCAAAGGAATGATGTGATGAAATATTTTTTTACCATAATCTTTCACGTCATCATAGATCCACAAAAACACATCAATGTATTCTTTAAACAAGGAAACATATTGATCAACTTCCTCAGTGGTGCAATCAAATCCCAAGTTGACATATTTTGGGGAACTGTCAGTTCCAATATTGACTTTTCTTGTCTCTTCCACTTTTTGAATTGAAACTACTTCAAGGATATTCTTAGCATGATCATATTTTGTAAAAAGAGACTCAAGGTGTATACAATCTTTAGGGACAATGGACATGTGATCGCCTTGATCATAATCATCATTGAATAAAAACAACTCCAACTTTTCATCATTCTCAAACACTTGAAAATATTCCATGTTATGGGGCATAGAAGGTCGGAATGCTCTCTCTACTTGGAAAGAGGTTTTTCTATGTATATCATCTAGGTTTTACAATGAGGCTGCCAAGTCCAATGAATATGCCTTGTGATTTTTTTCCCTTGGAATGAAATAAGTGTTGAAGGAACTGAAATATTCCATTAATTCATTAACTCTTTTGAAATATAAATTAAGTCTTTCCTTCTTGGTTTTATACCTCTAGGTGGCCTGATTAATCACCAAATTGGAGTCATCATTCACAATCAAATGTTCTATTTTCATTTCTTATGAAAGAATCATCCATTGAATCAAGGATTCATATTCTTCCTCATTATTAGTACATGAAAAGTCCAGTTTAATAGCATGTGGATGCACAATATTACTTGGACTCATAATAACAATTCCAACTCCACTACTAGAGTTCGAACAATATCCATCAAATGACATCCCCCAATATCCTTCGAAAATACATTTTTGATTCTCTGTGTATTAAACTCTCTTTGGGATTTCATTATGTTCCATGTATAAGATAACATAGTTTCCAATCTCGACATCTATATAATATTTCATTAATTCATTGTCCTTCTTCTTGAAAAAAAATGTTTTTCTAGGTTCAGGGGGCACCTTAATCATTGCTCCTTCTTTGCTTGGCAACATCATACAACCTTCAACGTTCATTATATATCCCCCGATCATGGACGTCCAATCTCTTTATAGCACAACTCCATATGATTGAGGAAGGTCTACCACAATAGTATTGAAAACTGTAATGATATGGGGGGTTGTCGTAATCCAAGCATAAAATTCCTTTATTTCTCCATAAGCTGGCACTTTTCTAGAATCAATTTCATATATACTTTCACCGGTTTCGTAATACTTGGTCCAACTCATTCCCAATTCCTCCATGATCGCTAGTGGCATGATATTATTTGTCCCACCAGTGTCAAATAAACAATTATTTAATAAAACATCATGATTTTCAATTGAAATGTAAAAGGGAGGAATTTTACCTCTCAACTTGGTAGTTGGCTGGATCTGGATTTGTTTTGGAATGGTAACAACAACTTCTCATATGGATCATCCAACAATTTCAAAATGTTTTCTCTTTGTTGGGGAATCTTCACCACTGTTGTAAAGGGAAAAGTTATCCTTAATTTACTTAAGTCCTCTACGACATTATATGTCATTTGAGTGGAGTTTGATGTCAGGTGTTTCCTTTTACTTCCAACACTATCCATCACTTTCTCATTTGATCTTTTCTTATTTGTCTTCTTTATGTTTTTGGTTTTCTTTTTCATATTCATTCTTATTCTTGGGTCTATTTACAGATCCTCTTGCATGGGTGACATTTTCTTGCGAGTTAGGGTCGTTGTTTCCTTCTTCATATATATAAATGGGCGTCTTGCATCCGTCCATCTACACAGTTTCATAAATTTCATCAGGTGAGTAATAATTATCTTTCTCAATTATTTTCTCATCATACACATCATACAAAACATCTGCATTGGGAGTAGGCTTCCTAGGAACCCTTGGTCTTTGCGGATTATCCTTGTTTTCAAACCTCGCTCTGTTCTCTTGGGGAGGGATCCTTATTTTATCTAGGACTGGAATTCTTGTATTTGCCACATAATTATGTCCTATTCTTAGTCTAGTTATCTTGTTCTTCATTTGTTGGATAGTTCTATTCATTTATGCAATTTCAATTATTTTATTAGATTCTTGTGCTGCCTCAAGGTCAATATTTAAATTAGGTATGGTTCCCTTGAAAAATACTCCTCCCATTGTTTTTATTTGAGTCAGTTGTGGCTTGAATTATTCATTTTTTATTGAACTCGAAGCTCCTTGATTATCAATACTTAATCCTCCCAAATTTAACACAGACCTGCAGCCCTTGGGCTGAGATCCGCTCATAGGATAGTTTCAAATCTTCCCTGAGCTAAAGAGGCTCTTTCGGATCCCTATCGGAACCTCAACATTCAATCTATAGGTCCTTTCCCCGAAATCTCCACCTGTGTGAACATGCACAAGGTGCAAGTTTTCGCCTGTACATGGCCTCCAACACGACCACGACCTTTTCCCAAAAAAGGGATTTTTGGATTTTGGGACTCCACGAGTCCTGCTGTTGAGAGTCTCTACCTCCTCGATCCTCCAAAAAATGATATGCTGAAATGGCCTTAACGGTGGTTAGCCCCTGGCCAAACCCTATTCCATGTGACCACCTTTCTCATGACCACAACCCATCTCCAAAGGCGCGTTGCTTCGTGACTTTCGATGCGAAGTGTTCCAACTCCTTCTCCCTAAGATGGCCGAAATGTCGATTCCCGAAATCCCGATAATAGGTGTGACCGCAACCCCACTCCTCGCTACGTTGTGTTTCACAACTTCGGGGTTTTCACCATGAAGTGCCCCAATCTCTTGTCATCAGGATTATCGAAATGTCGAACCCTGAATCTCTGAGATGCTAAAATGATCTCGCAGATCCTCTCCTTTGAATATGAGGATTAAACCTCATGCAACTTCTCCTAGATCCGATGGCTATCCATCCATGCACCCAGATCTGACGATAGCTGTAGCTCCTTCCTGAGCTTACGCCTTCTTCCTTTTCCTTGAAATACTTTCTTGCTCCAAAAGACCTCAACCTTTGTCTCCTCTGTGAACCTTGTGAATTTGGGTCTCGCTTGCGTTCTAAGGACATTGTCCCTCCTAAGATTGCTTATTCTAAAACCTTGAAAGGTTTCCTCGACCTCTTCACTCCTTGCAGGATCCTTGCGCATGACTGTGCTATCTCTTCTGAGCTTCAGAGCTTGGAACAAATTCTTTCGGCACTCACTCCTTTTACTTGACAAGCCTTCAGACATCTGTCTATGAACACTTCACTCGAGTGTTGGTTTGGTGCACTCCATGCATAGGTATTTTTCCTCCTTGAGCTTCAACTGCTCAGACCTCAATGGTGTCTGTCCCTTTCTCTCCTTGAAAGGATGAAAATGCTCTCTAGCAACTTCCTGCTCAAGCACTCCTTGCTGAGCCTGCAAGGTGTCCAGCAACCCTGTGAAGGTCTTCTCCTGACACTTCTCTATTCTAGAACTCAAAGGAGTTCTCTTTGTGCACACAAGCACTTGCTCAATTCCCTCCTGGCAGATCTCTCACAGAATCCTCATTGATTTCAGTTTCCCTTTGAACTCACAGTAGAGTTCTCCTATGCACTATATGCACCTACTCAATGCCCTCCTGACAAAGCTCTATAGAATCCTCAATGGTTCTATCTTCTCTGTTCCTTCCTCTGCATAGTCTTCACCTCCATGGTATTCAACAACCTTGAGGATTCTCCCTGAGTCAATGAATTTAGCTGATGTGCCCTGCTGGCATGTCTTTGTCTGAATCCACAGACTTCAGAAGTGCAACCTATGCACTAGCTTTCAGAACCCGCAGCGTTCTGTCACACCCTCTTGGCATGAAGTCTCAAAGAACCCCAAACCTAAAGTCAAAGAACCCATAGATAGAAGAACCTATCTATCCCTATAAATGCATACCTAACGATACATCTACAACATATATTGAACACACAAAGACATTCATACAACCACAAAATAACATGTAGGAAACTGCTGTTTGTATTAATGTAAAATGCCTCTTTTTACAGTGTGTTCGAGCTCAGACTTTGATAGAGTCTTGGCTCCTTCTCTCCTCTTCTCTAACTCTCATAGATCTCTCCTATATCCTTTTTCTAATTACTCAACTACTTCCTACTCATCCTACATACAAAGGATATTTTACATGAGGGGGCTCTTCGAGCTCTTCCCTCCATCTCACCTACTCTATTCAATTACATTGAATTACATTGAATGGGTTTTCTAGTCCGAATTGGATCTATATCCTAGCCTTACAACCATTAAAGGCCTTCTTTAACTAAAACCTACTCAAAGGCATGACTTTGGCTCTACTAGCCTTACAAACATTTAATACAAATTTCAAATTCAAAATTTGAAATGAGAGGGTTACACCTCTCCTTCTTCATTGAATGTGCACTGTGCTGGCTGACTGGCTGGCTTGGAGCGATGCTCCTACATCATACTCCTCTTCTATGAAAAATTCATGAGCTTCCTAACATCGCTGTTGAAATCCACCTGGATCCCAAATAGTCCTCTAGAGTTGTTCATCTACTCCACTGCTCTGTTATTGTTGTTGTTGTTGTTGTTTTGTTGCTATGGCAGACCCTCTTCTGCTCAGCCTTTTTCTTCTAGTAGTCTCTTGTGATGACTTCAACATCAACCTCCTGACCTACTTAATCACCTCGTCCAACTGTTGTCCTGGCTGGCTCTGTCTTTGCAGTCTCCTCAGCTGCATTTCTTCTTTGCAAATGGGTAGATCATCATGATCTCCCATGTCATTCTCTTCACCCTCTGTGGCACTAAGTGTCCACTCTTCTACAAAGTTCAGCTTTGCAGTCCTATCACTGAGTTGTTGCTCAGCTTTTTCCTATGACAGCTCTACTGCTGCCATATCTCTTTGTGTTGGCTCAAGTCCAACCTCTCCCAGCTACTCCTTGGGCTGGTATTCTCCTCCTGCATTTGCTTCCAACTTGACTTGTTGGATGTGCATTCTCTGCACTATCACCCTTCTCTCCAGGGCTTTAATCTGCTCACACGTATCAACAAAGATCATGTTGTCTTCTTATTCTTCTTCTGCTGCTGCAAGCTCCAATGCTGCAGTCGTCTCTATTTCATCTTCCTGGCTGAAAAATTTGAGCCATTCCTCGAAATGATCATTTCCTTCTTTTGCTTGGGAAGCTTTTGATATCTACTACAACTCTTCATCTTCTTTGACAGTCTCTGCTAGCTATCTTTTTGTTGCTGCTACATCGAAAACACAAACTCTCACCTCAACTGGGCTACCTGGCAAGAATATTTGAATTCCTCCAATGATCAGAATGTCCTTCTGATCCTTCTCCTCTGTTAGTTGTCCTTGCTGATATTAACTTAGCTCTGAGCTCATCTACTCTCCCTTTCCCTCCTGACAATATGGGATTTCTCTGCTGCCCCCTTGGCAGCCTATGAGATCCTCAGATCTCATCTTATTGCCCACCTAGAAATTTAAATTTCCAGTCCTGCCCTCTTGGCAGTCTATGAGACCCCGTAGTGATCTTACCTCATTTCCCTCCTAGCAACATGAAATTTCCCTGCTGTCCTCCTGACAGTCTATGAGATCCCGTAGCGATCTCATCTCATTGCCCTCTTGGCAACTGGAAATTTCTTTTCTTACCTCTTGGCAGTCTGTGCACACATGGTAGTCTCTGAGTTCTTCCAGTGATCTTAGTTCATCCTCAACATCATTGAGATTACTCCTAGTATCTGGGTCACATGCCTGAACCATCTCCTCCTCATCTCTGAGGCTTTTAGCATGCCTCAACCACATTTTTAATAGCCTCTGCTGTCTTCTAGCCAACATCTCCCTAATTGGTCATTTTACTTTCCTCTTCATGGGCCATTCATACACCCAATGTGATCTTGCATCCTGTTGCATCTGCAGTGCAAGCTCCTTCATCCTCACTCTTATCTCAGTGAGCTCTTTATCCATCTTAGATTTTCTTGGTTGCTAATGGATCTTCTTTCCATCGTGTCTATGGCCTTCAGTATCCATTTTCCTACCTTCTGGCTGCCCTCCTGGAAAACCTTCCACTATCACTCTGTAACCTTGAGTGCTTCCAGCATCCCCTACAGTCCTCCTGACTGTCTTCTTGACTGCTGCATACCTATGAACAATCACCACAGAGTTCCAATACTCTGTCTTCTTCTGCTTCTCTTCTGCAAGCTGCCTCTATTGCCTACAGAAGTCAAATCCCACTCTGATACCACTCTTGACATAGACCTGCAACCCTTGGGCCGAGATCCGCTCACAGGATCATTTCAAATCTTCCCTGAGTCGAAGTGGCTCTTTCGGATCCCTATCGAAACCTCAACATTCGATCCACAGGTCCTTTCCCCAAAATCTCCAAATGCGTGAACATGCACAAGGTGCAAGTTTTCACCTGTACAGGGCCTCCAACATGACCATGACCTTTTCCTGAAAAAGGGATTTTCGAATTTCGAGACTCCACGAGTCCTACTGTCTAGAGTCTCTACCCCCTCAATCCTCCGAAACCCGATAAGCCAAAATGGCCTTAATGGTGGTTATCCCCTGGCCAAACCTTATTCC
>JASDQU010688270.1:5463-17849 GCA_032191745.1 Picea mariana
ATAGATAGATAGATAGATAGATAGATAGATAGATAGATATCGCATAACGTTTGAATTTTTTAATAGGTCAAGGTGTGTGTTTCCACGATCAACCAAGACGTCTTGTAATTTTTGGTCTTCTCTATTGTCCTCCAATAATGAACTTTTATAATATTTCTCTATTAAAATTTTGTAGAGCTTAAAAACTAAGTATAGAAAAGTTATTGCCACTAGAAGATCCCTTTATTTTATGAACTTATACCACAAAATGGTGCCAAGGGAGGAATTAAATTCTAAAGTTTACTATGATATACATGTGAAGTATATAATCAAACTGATTTTCCTTTCACAATACACTCTATGATAAGGTAGTGGAAGTTCACAAAGTAGTATTTGACTTTGATAGTGACATAGCTTATCAAGAATCTACAAATCCTACTTTTAGGTCAGTTCTTAATCTTGAACCCGAAGGAGAAATCTTGATGAATATAGATACAAATTTGACAATAAAATATAAAATAACTTGGTCAGAATGCACAGGGACGAGATCCCTTAATTTTATGAACGTATACCACAAAATGGTGCCAAGGGAGGAGATTAAATTCTAAAGTTTACTATGATAGACATGTGGAGTATATAATCAAACTGATTTTCCTTTCACAATACATGCTATGATCAGGTAGTGGAAGTTCACAAAGCAGTATTTGACTTTGAAAATGACATAGCTTATCAAGAATCTACAAAGCCTACTTTTAGGTCAGTTCTTAATCTTGAACCCGAAGGAGCAATCCTGATGAATGTAGATATAACTTTGACAATAAAATATCAAATAACTTGGTCAGAAATGCACTTAAATAATGTTATGCAACAAATTCAGTTGTTATGGATCATTCTATGATGATACATGAGTGTATAGCTTGAACATGACAATATGCATGCAATAACACATTCAATCAGTCTTGTTTCTTTCACATCTAGTCATTACAAATGTATATTTGTACCTTACAAGAAAATATTTAAGATTTAGTGTGGATTGATATATCATTCTTTGATGATCCATGTTGAATTTCCTTCAATGGTCACAATAAATAAATTGGTTTTTGTTAATGTTTCCATGTCACAGATCATAGGGTGGATGATATACCACTTTCATTCTGTCAAACGTCATTTTATTTTTAGAAATGTACACACTAGTTTTATTATAAAAATTCACTCTAAATTGATCTACTCTTCCCATGGAAGAAACAAAAAAACGTATCATATGGCCATGTTTTAACAAACTTCCTTTCAAATAAAATCCCCTGCTAATCTCCAACTCAGGAAGATATGGTGACAGGGATGTGAGACGTAAAATATAAATACTTAGGTGGATTTATATAAACAAACATACAATAAATTACCAGAGTTGATTGCAAACATGTAAAAAGGATGTCAAGAAAATACTGATAGTTAAACATAAAAAAAAATTAGAGGTTCAAATCCTTGCCAAACCAAACAATGATTTTTTTACTTGTTTACCTTTGGATAAATGTTGAATATGTTCATGATATTGTTCAATATTCTCATTGATGATCTTGTTAGCAATCCATCTTGTATTTTATCCCAAAGGAAATCTAAATGGATACATAAAATTTCATAGCTTGTTAATCTCTCCCTAAGCAGGGAAGAGAATGATCGTCCCATGCATTTGCATGATTTAGTTTTCATTTTTACTAGACTTCAAAATGCTTATGCATCCTTTCATATCTACTAAGTTCTTCTAGAGAGAGCGATGGGGATAATTCTCCAAGTTCCCTCATAGAACATAAAATCCTTGCTTAGGAAATCGTAAATATGAAACTATTGCAACCTGATAAGACAAACATCAAATAACTCTTAGAATTTGATACTACCAAAATATATATTTTAAAAGTGAAAATGGTATGTCTATGTTTCTTATCCTTCCTTTTTCTTAGGGAAAATGGACATTTTATAAATCACAAAGTGGGATCTGCCCATCAAAACCACTTGACACTTGCAACTAGCCTTTAGAACTTCACGAAACACCACAAATTTGGGCCATCAAGGTTTCTGGATTTCCATCCAGGATCAGTTGCAATAAATTTGAAGCATTTCCACCAGGAATTGAACTCAAGTTATTTTCACAAAAAATTCTCAAACTTACTATTAAACCACAAGCCAATGGACATTTATGTGAATCTTATCATTAATTAATGTGAAAACGATTGAATTTTAGACAGAGTTCGTATGAATAAATTGTATGGATATGTCTATATGAAATTACATGAATATTGTTGGATAGCATATGGGATATATTGATCTAGGTGGATCTTCTTGACCATCCACATTTTCCATTGAATCAACATTTTGATCCTATGGTTATGATGAACCATGATATTCACTATTTTGATGGGGAATGGAATGTAATACCATCTTCATTTGTTAACTACAAACATCATGTAATTATTTCCTAGTGTTCTTATGAACATGCCTACAACATAGAGTTAACACACCATATCCCATTAGAACTCCAAAGTTAAGTGCACTTAGGCTAGAGTAGTACTAGGATGGGTGACCTCCTAGGAAGTCCTAGTGTTTTACATGCCTATGGAATTTTATAAACTTAGATTAATTTATCCTACATGTATCATGGGAATTGTTCTCCTCTTATTCTCTCATATATAATTGAGGTGAAGGAGGCCCTTTAAGAATGAAATGGAGTGTGATGTAAATAAATATTGTTGTGAATGAGGCATAGACAACATCTCTTTATTTTTAGAGATAAGCTACCCCATTCTGCCAATTTGTGTTCTTCAATGTTTTTATGTCTTATTCATTAATAGAAGTTGGGCTTCACTGTATTTATGTGTTCTTTACTATATGTTTGTTTTTTTCTTGTTTTGTTCTCAGGATAATATAGATCAGTGGTATCAAAGCAGTCTACTCCTTTTCGTTCTTCATAGAATGTCCAAGATGAGGTTAGGGTATAGAGAGTTGGGTTTAGAGCTAGTTTTGCTTGAGGACAACCACTCTTTCAATCCCAAGTAACCTATCATGGAGAAACAAAAGAGATATGACAGAGTAGGAGATCCTTTCGAGACATTGCTCGAGGAATCCCTCATGTGACAGAGGAATGAGATGATGGAAAAATTCACTCAAATCCTTCAATGACTAACGATGGCGGGCGGCCCAGGCATCTTTGACAAGAAGACATTTGGAAGGTAGTGACACCCTTCAAGGTACAAGTCAATTTTGATATCCCCTTATTTGAAGGACAGATAGATGCAGATGCTCTAGAAAAATGGCTGAATCTTCTAGAAGATTATTAGTCTGTCCAAAAAACAATCGATAGTGAAAAGATCACCTTATGCTCCTTAAATCCCTTCCCCATGTCAAATATGGGTGGGAATGTTACTGGGAGAGGTAGATCGCAGATGAATCCACACCATTCAAGAGAGAACCCACTTGGGAGGCTTTTGTAGATGCCCTAAAGGAGGAATTCTTCCCTATCAGAAACTAAGATGACCAGTACATGAGATGCACGACTCTGAATCAGAAAAGAGACCAGACAATGTCGGAGTACACTAACATATTTCATACCTTGCACTCAAATTTGGGTATCAAAGACTCTAAGATACACCTAGTTTTTAAGTACTGCAGTGGCCTACAAAGATGTTGGAGATACTTCATACACACCTAGGATTTATTTTTCCTAAGGTTTTCCCTATGTTTATTAGTCATCATCCAGTCTCCTACATTTTAGGGAGAATATTCATTTTCCTACATTCTAGGGGAATATTCTCTTCAGTTCACACTTAAATTGCATCAGTTGAGGGGAGTCTTGATGCCACATTGGTTCCATCACCATGCAGCATTGGTATCATCACTGTTAACGTGAATTGTCCTTGGGATTATCACCAGAGTGGTACATTACTGATGCTTCAGTCAGTTAACTGAGGACTGAGAGGATAGTTAACTTAGACTAGGTGGTCGTTAACTCCCATGACTATCGGTGTGTGTCGAGATCACTCTAGATGACCACTATGGTGCATTGGATTCTCTTCAAGTGAACATTATTTGATTTATACAAAGTATATCATGTGTAAATTATCATTCATTCATTTAGTTAAAACAATTCTTTGATTATCTCTCTTGTTTCCTTCTTTTCTCATTTTTCTACAAACTGTGTATGTCCTTTTCTAGCTAGATCTTATCTGTGTAGGTTCATCCACATTTGCATGGTATCGGAGATGATGGATTTCTAGGAAAAAGATACATAATACTCTTTTTGCAGGTAAAAAATATTGAAGATAGTGGGAAAATGGAATTTCCAAAATAATTAATTATTACACCATACAATTTCTTCGCATGGAAGCACACGATGGAATTGCATATTCAAAGCAGAGGATTATACATGTTAACCATGGCCACAGAGATCGAACCTAAATCATCCATAAAAAAATACAATTATATGAATCAGATGGATGAAGCGTATGGAACTATTTGCAATCTCATTTCTCCTCAGCTCCATTTTCACATATCCTCCTGTAAAGCCCAAAATGAAGTCTGGACCACCATGGAAGGATGTTTTCGAAAATAGGAGAATATGAGGGGACATATAATCAACATGGAATTTCTCACATTAGATCCAACAACCTTCAAAAATATCCAATATTTTTTCACCAAATATAAGGATTTGTTGTCGCAACTCAAGGCTTGCAGGGTTGATAAATCTAAGGAGGAGAAACAAATGGTTTTTACCATTCTTTCCAAACTTAGTCTGGAATACTCAGTTTATGTATCCAAATTTCATTCAGTTAGGATCATATCTATTTATCCAAGTGGATATCGCTGGCCACCCACCTTTTCCAACTGGCTCAAAACAGTTTTTTGGCAATTTTGGTAATTTACTATTTTTAGCAGTTTTCACTTCCGGAGTTGTTTTGAGGCCCTAAATGATGTTTTTGGGGAAAAAAAGGTTTTAAATATACAATTTCCTTCCATATTTTACCTAAAATTAATATCCTTGTCAATACCTTTCCAACGGGCTATCATACGCCTAAAATAGAGATCATATGCAAAAGTTACGACCCCGGGAAGTTGATGTACTAACTTACCCAAACGGGGCCCACATGACTTTTGGTGCTTCATATCCTAGGGTTAGATTTTTCGATGTATATGGTTTTGGAATTCTTGCTTAATGTAAAAATTCCCTTATAGCCTCATTGTAATCATATTTTTGTGAAGGAGCGCAGCCGTCACATCTCTTCTCAGAGATAAGCTGCCACCATTCCAGTAAGCTTGTTTCCGCTGCATTTTACAGTTTCAGCTTATTTCGTTATTGAATAGAAAACCAGTTTTACTGTATAGCTTTTATTTTGTGTTAAGAACCTATTAATAATCTGTAGTCATTTCATTCTTCTCATAAAATCCAGATCAGTGGTATCAGAGCGGTCTGCTCCTTATCATCTTAATGCATGTCCCTAATGAGGTCGGGGTACAAAGAGTTGGGTCTCGAATTTGTTTCTCTTGAGGACAAAATATCTCACATGCACAAGAGACCTCTCATGCCAGGAGAAAATAAATATGATGGGACAAGATATCCTTTCAAACTTTTGATTAAGGAATTCCTCACACAACAGAGGAACGAGATGATGGATAGTTTCGTACAAATCTTTCGGATTCTACCACCAGGTGACACATCTTCTTCGAGAGAAGGCACTGCCCCCTTCAAGGTACAAATAAACTTAGATATTCCTATATTTGAAGGTCAGATAGATGCAGATTCTATAGACAAGTGGTTGAATCTACTAGAAGGGTATTTTTCTATCCATAACTTTTTGAATAAAGAAAAGATTACTTTTTTGCTCCTCAAAGTCATTTCCCATGTCAAAGATTGGTGGGAAACTTTCTGTGAGAAAAAGGAAATAGAGGAACCCTCATTATTTATAGTCACGACCACCTGGGAATCCTTCAGGGATGTTATTAAGGAACAATACTACCCTGTCATAAGTTATGATGACTTGTATACCAAATGGACCACACTGCAGTAAGAAAGAGACCAAGCAGTGCCAGATTTCACAAATATCTTCCATACCTTGCACACCAATATGGGTATCAAAGATTCAGAGAAAAATCTGGTGCTCAAGTATCATGGTTCTTTGCATAGATACATCCATACTGAAATGGAATTTCTATACATCTCATCCTTGGGTGAGGCCTATCGATATGCCATCAAAATCGAGTAGAATCTCAAACAAAAGACACGGTAATTTGGGCCTGGGAACCCTTCACAACAAAAGCCAGGGAAGGGTGGCCCCAAACCACAAAACAAAGGATAGAGAAAACATGGACAGTATCAGGACAACCAGTCCAATCCACAAGTAAATAAGGACACCGGAAAGACAAAGAAAGATATCGGGAAGTGGTGTGACTTCCATAAGATCCCTTGGCATAACACTGTTGACTGCCACTCAAAGAATTCGTTGGTGGCCAAAGTGAAATCCTCTAAATCAAATGCAGATTATAACTCTGAGCTAGAACCAGAAAGGGGAATATGGATCATTGACATAGAAACCAGTGCCACTGTTTCTACCACCAAGCTCCAGCTTGCTGATCAGACGAACCAGAAGAAGGAGAGTGCCTCTTCCATTCACAAATATGGGTAAAAGACACTCGGCTGCACTTCATCATTGATAGCGGTAGCCAGAAGAACCTCATATCAGCAGAGGTCATCAAGCAGTTGGCCCTACCAATAAAGTTGCACCCACAACCCTACACAATTGGATGGATCTGCCAAGGAAGCAATCTCTGTGTCAGCCAACAGTGTCGACTGTCGTATGGCATAAAGCCCTTCAAAGACGAGGTATTGTGTGATGTTTCCCCTCTCGAAGTTTGTGATGTTATTTTGGGACAACCTTATTTATGGAAACGTCGTGATGTATATGATTCTAGGCCTTGTAGTGTTATTATTACTTTGAACAGGAAATTGTATAGGATACCCGAGGCAGTCCCACCTAGTGCTATTTCCTTGATCTCTACTAAGCAATGCATGAAGGTCATCTCTCAGACAGGGAATTTTGTCTTCTTCGTGATTCACTCTCATAATAAGTGAAAGATCACAGTCACATCCAGGGTCTCACCTACTAGGGTACCTCTGCACCGTCAGGTCAAACACCCCATCGATCTGACCCCCAGTGCACCATTGCTCAATGGGCCAGTCTATCGTTGCTCTCTATTAGAGAATGAGGAGATCAAGCGACACATCCAAGAACTACTCCACAAGGGGCACATCTATCCCATATCATCACCTTGTGGGAGCTCAATTGTGCTGGTATAGAAGAAAGATGGAACCTGGTGACTCTGCATTTACTACTGGGCTCTAAATAAAACCATAGTCATAAACCGATACATAATTCTGTGAATCGACGACCTCCTCGATCAAATCACAAGGGCCAAATACTTCTGTAAGATTGATCTAAAGTCTAGATACCACCAGGTCTCGATAGAACAGACAGGTGTATGGAAGACCACCTTCAAGTCAAAGGAAAGCCTTTTTGAATGGTTGTTCATGCCCTTTGGTTTGACAAATGCTCCAACCACTTTCATGAAGATGATGGACGATATCCTGCAACCATTCGCCAATACATTTTTAGTAATATATCTGGATGAAATTCTCATTTACAGCAAGACTTGGGCCAAACACTTGCAGCATATTCAATAGGTTCTACGCACCTATGGTAACACAAGCTATACGCCAACTTGGAAAATGATATTTTTACATGGATAGGGTCCATTACTTGGGCTACATCATTTATCAGCATGGTGTACATGTGGATCCAACCAAGATCCAAGTCATCTGTGATTGGCCAGCCCCAACCACACTCACTAAGCTTCGGAGCTTCTTGGGCCTTGCCAATTTCTACCACAGGTTCATGTTGGGATTCTCCCTTATTGCATGGGCCCTCAGCCAAATAACTAAGGGTGGTGGTAAGGAGAAATTTGTGTGGGGTCAGTCCCAACAACAAGCATTCGGCGATTTGAAGTAGCGCTTGTGCTTAGCCCCAGTAATTTCACTACCATACCTGCAGCAACACTTTGAGATTGAGACAGATGCTTCAAACTATGTTGTGGGCATCATTCTCACTCATCACGACCACCCCATGGCCTATCATAGTGAGACACTATCATATGTTGTACGTAAGTACCCTACTTACGACAAAGAAATGTACTCCAGTATGCAATCTTGTCACCAGTGGAGACATTACATTCTTGGGAAGGAGACAGTCATCCACACTGATCATAAGCCACTGCAGTAAATGAAAATGCAAGGAAAATTGAAAAATGATCGCCATCAAAAGTGGTCCACATACTTGCAGTAATTCCACCTCAACAGCAAGTATCAAATAGGAAGCACCAATCGCATCGTTGATTTCCTCAGAAGATCGCTAGTCGTGGCTCTCACCACGGTGCTAGACTCTTACAACCATGAGACCTCTGGATGGACCGAACTCTATGAGAAAAACCTAGACTTCACCACCACCTACCAAATGTTGGGTGAAAACGCAGTTGTCGATAATTTCCATCTTCAGGACAGGTTGTTGTGTCGTCTGGGCCATATCTGTGTTCCATCAAGTGAGTCAGAAAATATGATATGGGAATCCCACTATAGTCGGGTGGCAGGACACTTCAGTGTCAAAAAGACAGTGTCGATGCTATAGAAACATTTCTAATGGCTGAAACGTCGACAGGAGGTCAACAAGTATATCAGGTCTTGCACTGTCTTAGATATTTCCAAACCGACCACTAAGAAATAGGGCCTATACACCCCTCTTCCTACTCCTGACAGGCCATGAGAATCCATCTCAATGGACTACATGTTGGGCCTCTCATCCACCAAGCAGGGAAATGATTGTGTTTTTGAGGTGGTTGATCACTTTTCTAAGATGGCGATTCTAGTTTCCTACAAGAAGAGCATCACAACAGAAGTCACTTCCAAGATCTTCTTTGAACGAATCTGGGTACATTTTGGAATCCCACAAACCATTGTCTCAGATTGGGACAGTCGATTTCTCATCACATTCTAGTCGAGCCTCTGGTCACTGTTGGACACCAAGCTCACCAAATCCATAGCCTTCCACCCCCATACAGATGGCCAAACTAAGGTTGTAAATCAAATGATTGTGCATATCCTTTGCATGTATAATTCAAATCACCCTCGCACATGGGATGAGAGCCTTCCCTATGTATAGCATAGCTACAACCGAGCCTGGCATAGCTCAATTAGCCACAACCCCTTTCAGGTGGGGTTGGGATTCCAACCATTGGGTCCCATAGATGTTGCACTTCCCCTTGCGGTCACCTTGATCGACTCATCTCTTGCTCCAACTAAAGCTGACAAAGCCACCTAGTTCATTGAGAGGATCCATCACATCCACCAACAGGTTCAGGATATCCTACAGAAGTCCAATGATAAGTACAAATAATGCCATGATCAACATTGGGTGCCACACAAGTTTCAGGTGGGCGACAAAGTTTGGTTGCACTTGTAGAAATAAAGCCTTACAGGACCCCATCAAAAGCTTCTCTCACTCCGTTATGGGTCATACACCATCACCAAGGCCATGGGGGATAATGATTTTGAGCTCAACATTCCTCCTTTCCTTGGCCCACACCCAGTGTTCAACGTGGATCTCCTTTGCCCTTATTTCCCACTATTATTGGACACCTCAGAAGTAGCAAAACAGCTGACACCAACAGAGATCAACCCCAAATGCATACAATAGGCATCCAATGATCAGATTGTGGACACACATATCAAGAGCACTCAACAGCAAAGGATCCAAATTTATCAAGTCATCAAAGTAGGGCAACTCCTGCACCAAGGCAAGTGGCTCACCTGGGGCCAAATTCAGCGGAAATTTCCTCATTTGATGGGGGACCTCAACGCAATGGATACCATTTATTCCTAATGAGGGAGGATTGATCCAGGTGGATATTGGTGGCCACCCACCTTTTCCAACTGGCTAAAAATAGTTTTCTGGCAATTTTGGTAATTTACTATTTTTAGCAGTTTTCACTTCCGGAGCCGTTTTGAGGCCCTAAATGATGTATTTTTGGGAAAACAGGTTTGAAATATCAAATTTCCTTCCCTATTGTGCCTAAAATTAATCTCCTTGACGATACCTTTCCAACAGGCTATCATATGCTTAAAACGGAGATCGTATGCAAAAGTTACGACCCTAGGAATTTGATGTACTAACTTACCCAAACGGGGCCCAGATGACTTTTAGCGCTTCATATCCTAGGGTTAGGTTTTTGGATGTCTAGGGTTTTTGGAATTCCTTCTTATTATAAAAATTCCCTTAGATCCTCATTTTTATTATCTTCTTGCGAAGGAGCGCATCCATCACATCTCTTCTCAAAGATAAGCCGCCACCATTCCAGCAAGCTTGTTTCCACTACATTTTATAATTTCATCTTATTTCGTTATTGAATAGAAAACTAGTTTTACTATATCTCTGTTATTTTTTGTTAAGCACATGTTAATAATCTGTAGTCATTATGTTCTCATAAAATATGGATCATCTATAGCTACCTTGACCATGCCCTCTCTTGAGGTCTTTATCGAGTCTCTGACGCATGAGAAGACCAAGCTCATCAACATGGTAAAAATCAAAGGCTTGATGGCGCATGCACTTGTTGTAAAATATGGTAGCAGTCACCAAAATCAGAAATCTAAAAACAAAGACAAAGAGAAGTCATATGAAAATCCAAAGAAGGAAGGGTTTTCAAAACCCTTCAACGATTCCTCCAGATCCAAAGGTGGAAAGGGAAGAAAATGGGAGAAATGCACTTACTGCCAATGAGGATTACATCAAGAATCTACATGCATGTAGAAGTAGATAGATCAAATGGCACAAATAATTCAACAAAACAACCTTGGAGATCGCATCCCTAAGGGTGAAAAGAAGAAGAATCCATAATATCAAAACCCCAAGAAAGGTAATTGTAGCCATGCTTTTATTGTCATTAACTTCTCTCCTGATGCTTGGATTGTAGATTCAGGTGCATCACACCACATGGAATCCACAAAGGAAGTCTACTCTTCATTGGATGCATGCAAAGGTCCTCCTATTTTGATGGGGGACGAATCTCTAGGATATTTGAACTCACAAATGGGAGCTTCGAGAATGTGCTACATGTTCCCAAACTCTTCATCAATATTCTCTCCATGTATCAGATGAAAAACTCTAACACCAAAAAGATATTAGTATTCACACCTAATGTTGTGGATATCTATGACACACAAACCAATTCCAAAGTTTCTACTGGTGAGGTAAATCATCAATCTAGACTCTACACATTTTCTGAATTTATTGAACAATATTTTGCATTACTCCTTACGCATGTTGATGAAAGAAGTAGGATATGGCACGAAAAGTTCAATAATTTAAATTTCAAATACATGCAACAACTTAGCAAGCAAGGAATGGTTGAAGGTCTACCTGAAATCCACTTCTCCAAAGGAATTTGTGAGGGATTTGTCCTTGGAAAACACCCTCAAGAGAAATTTGACAAAGGAAAGACTCAAAAGGCCTCCTCTCCTTTGGATCTGATCCACAATGTTATCATGGGCACTTTTCTGCATCCATAAATCAGTAAAGAAAGGTATGTGCTCATTTTTGTTGATTATTTCTCACGCTACACCTAGACTTTCTTTCTCGGGAAACAATTTGATTTCTTTTATCATCTCAAAGATTTAAAATCCCTTGTTGAGACGTAGTAAGGAAGGAAGATCAAAACCCTTCAAATAGATAATGGGGGGGATTATGTCAACCATTTGGTACAAAATCTTTGTCTTGAGGTCAAGATTTAGTTGCAGCACACGGTTCCCTATACTCCGCAGAAAAACGAAGTTACTAAGTGGAAGAATAGATCCACGAAAGAGATGGCATATTGCATGTTGCATGAAAAGTCACTTCTACAAAGATTATGGGATGAAGAACTTAATTATATGAACTACATCCAAAACAAATCCCCTCGTAGATCTGTCAAGGATAAGACCCCCTTCGATTCTTGGAGCGGCTTCAAACCGAAAGTGACCCACTTTCATATATTTGGTTCATGTGCATGGGTCAAGATTCCCTCTAAGAAGAGGAAGGAACTTAATCCACAGAGTGCAGAGTGTATCTTTGTTGGATACCCAGACAGTGTGAAAGGATACAGACTCATTGATTCCTCTATGGACTGGCTTATCATTGAGCATAATGTCCAATTCGAGGAAAGTATCTTGCGTGCACCTCAGGAGCCACATTTTGGAGTTACTTCACACACACCTAGGATTTATTTTTCCTAAGGTTATTCCTTGTTTATTAGTCATAATTAGTCATTATCCAGTCTCCTAT
>JASDQU010688270.1:17949-30576 GCA_032191745.1 Picea mariana
TGGAAGAGTGTACATACTTCTGGGGTGTAAATACTTCATGGGGTATAAACACGACTGAAAGTAAAAGACCTCTAAATCAAGAAGATAATCAAGCTCCACAACCAATATTTGTTCAGTCAGTTAAATGAAGACTAGTTGACTAGTTAACTCAGCTAAGTGACAGTTCACTCCCGTAACTGCCTGAGAGACTAGAATATGTGGCAGTTCACTCCTGTAACTACTGGTGTGTGTCCAGATCACTCTAGAACACCACTATGGCTTATTAGTTACTAATGTATCCTATATCTATTGTAAATTATTCACTCTTTGAGTGTGGAATACAGTTAATGAGAATTATTTCATTCTTTCTCTCTTGCTTCTTCTTTCTCAATTTCTCTTTGCAAATGTGTGTGGTATTTTCTAGCTAGATCTATTCTGTGCAGGTTCAACACATTTACACTGCATGCAGAAATGTTTGTTCTTCCATCTGTCAGAGATGATGGGAATGCACATGTCGATTCTTCTTCTGATGAGAGTTCTGATTTAGAGGATTCAGATATCGAGTCAGTACAATCATATGCATAGTCAGTGCACGCAGATGAAAATGTAGAGCCAGATCTGTAACACCCCAATGTTGGGCCCCTACTGAATTCTAATTATGTTTATAGGCTAGTGAGCCAAGTGTTTATAAGCTGGAAAACTTATGTGTTTATTAGGATGGGGAGCCCAGATGCTAAGGCCAATGAGCCTGATTTTGTATATGTAAATACTCACATCATTAATAAAATTACAGCACTGCATGTAGACCGACCATGAAGAAAGAGTTATGGAGGACTAAGCTCCACTAGGTAGGGAAAGGGAAGGGGCTAAGTGTCTAGGAATAGGGGCTAAGATAGAGGGATTACGTATAAATAAATAATATTATATTATTATTTCCTAGAGGCTAAGGTTTGACATAACCATGTTTTCCTAAGTTCTTGGGGAAAGGGAACCAGTGTTAAGTGGAGCTCATGCAACTTCAAAAAGACATGTGTCAACCTGGGCACATGCAGTTTTAGGTGGAAAGCAAGCTCATTAGGGGTTCCTCTCTCACCATTCTCATAATTCACGCGATGGTTGCCACTCTGCAGGTCAGCCATACTCCCCATTCATGCATGCACTAAGATAGTGAGATCCCTGACACAGCCAGTCATTTCCTCCATCGTCGATCTATGCAAATTTTGAACCTGCACACCCGTGTATGAAGAAATCGTGCTTCCTGTGAAGCACAACATGATTGCGTACTGTCTGAGCCATATCGCACCTTATCCTTTTTGTTGCTACCCACGTTTTCTCTGGACTAGTGTGTCCTGTTGTCATTACCAGAACCTTACCCAATATTTGTTGCGGAGGTTAACCATTGGACTTAGGAGTTGAATAGAAGAGGTAGGTTGTCAGGCCTGTGAGCAACTCTCTCCAGGTGAGAGAGTGTGTTGGGGAAGTGAGTTCTTCTAGAGAGAGTCTCGTAGCAACTACATTACTCTGAGACTTTCGGTCTAGCTTGTTGTTGAAGCCCTAGAAGGTGGGTGGATAGTCAATGGACTTGTGATAGTGAAGTTGTACACTCCTAGGGGGGGACATGTGTGTGGGGAATGAGGGTCTATGGGATGTGGGTGTAAGTGGCTCCAGGGAGAAAATCCTTCCTATTGATATATGTGAATTTCTTGTTGTCCTTGCCAAGCCTAGGAATCCTTTGCCTGGTGGAGTTTAGTCCCAGCTCAAGGGTGACCCACTGTTGAGCGTGATGAGAAGCATGGTCTAAGGATGGGATGTTCTTGGAAGGTATACACATAGTTGGTGGTCATATATTAAAATATAAGTACCAAATATTTTTTCTCTGTATGATGTGTATCTTGAAATCAAGCTATAATGTTATTAGAATTGTATGTATATATTGCATGTATGTTTAATCTCGTTTCTGCACGAATAGGTGCATGAACAGAATGTTATATATGTTTAAATTGCATTAGATAGATATGTATATGATTATATATGAATATCGGATGTTATCTCTATTTATTATTGTTAAGTATTATATGTGAATATTTCCGCAAATTTATTTGGTGGAATGGTCTAGCCTATTGGTTTAAGGTCAAGAATGGTTACAAAATGGTATCAGAGAAGAAATTCATTCCTATGTGGAATTGCCCAGCTTTTTGGGTGGTTGGGGACGTTACAAAATGGTATCAAAGCATAAATTTGTTCCTCTATGGCATTTCCCGTCCTGTTGGGTGGCTAGGGACATTACAAAATGGTATTAGAGCCAAGGTTTCGACATTGATCCTAGATGGTCCATGTTAGCGGTTAACAAAACAAAGGTTTCAGAGTGAATTGTTGTAGAGAGAGACAAAATATGAACCTTAGAGCATCATTGGGACTTTTTTCAAGAGCTCAGGAGAGTATAGAGGTTCAAGAAAACCAACAGATAAAGAAGCAACAACAATCGTTGTGTTGGGTCACGAGGTTTAAATTTGGATTGTAGGATCTATTCAGGAGAAGACAGATCCTTCACAATCGTCAAATTAGAAAAGGTGCATGAAATTTAAACCCCTAATTACTTTAGCATTTGCGACTTCGGTGAATTTTACGTGTGATAGAGCATAAGGGGATGAAGCCCGAAGATCCGAAGTTCCAGAGAGGATCTACACCGCAAATCTAGAGAGAAATTATTGACTGTTGGATAGGTCAAATACAAAATAGAAACGTTAGATTAATACAAGAGAAAGTGGTAAGGCACAACAGTGATGAAAACATATCTCGCCCATCAGACCTGCTCGCAAGTGATTGTGATCCATAGATCTCACAGTCATTCAGGAGAAACGGGGTGTGCTAAGGTGAATTCTTCTTAAGTCCTGAAGTGACATGGCATGATGATGTCACCAGGGTGATGTGGACCTCCTTAGTCCTACCACGTGTTAGTCAGAATGGAACTTTGACAACCTTGTTGGACCAAAAGAAATTTGACACGTGGGGACACATGTCACCACCTTAATTGTTGATAGTTGTACCATGTGGACCTCAAAAGTTCTGAGTTCGGGAGAATCGAGTAATGAAAGTGTAAAATATTCTGAAGCCCAAAGTCCTGAAGTGACGTAGCCTACGGACGCCACCGGGGATGACATGGAAACATGGGATGCATCCCACATGTTAGTGAGTTATGTACCCTTCGAAGATTGATAATGTCAGTTAGAACATGACACGTTTCACCCACCTGATTGGGCCACGTGTTTGCTTCTATTATTTTTCCACGAGGCAACTCCCTTGAGTGTGGCCAGTGGGGGCCCTGATGGATTGCATAAAGCAGTTGAAATTGGTCAAGAATTGTTAAATTTTGAAGAATCCTAAAGCGTCGGAGAGAAGATTAAATCCTCATCGTTGATTGAGGAGGGACACACGGTAGTAGATATTGCATTCTGGAGACTTGGTGCTTCAGAGGATTCAAGGAATAGATAGCTAAGGTTGGGGACTCCTGAAGTCTTGAAGGTTAGATTCCATATCGACCGTTGATCAAGAGAGGGTACATGGAAACAAATGCAACATTCCAGAGACTTGGCAATCCGAAAGAAATGGTTCATGATTTAGCAGGAGGAAGAAACCGCTGAAGACCGAAAAACTGAAGCTAATTATGGTTGTTGATATGGGTAGAGGGTGGGAACCATTGATTCCTCTCATGTCAATTGCAAACTTCACGAGATCGGAGTTCAGGAGATTGGCATTGTGGTGAGTTGAAAACACCGAAGCCCGAAACTTTGAAGCCCGGGGTAAGCACACGTTGGTTTAGCACTTGGTCACATCCATGGTCACATGCGAATTCAAGGCTGAATAAAAGGGGATAGCGCCTTAAAATTGTTGCAAAATAGAGTAGGGATTAGAGATAGAATCATGGGGATTCTTGATCGACACAGACCCGCTAAAAATAGAGTCTGATATTCTTTTGATTGAATCAGATTGTTTACGTTACTATGGAGAATTATTAAGTCTAATAGCCTGACAAAAATTTGGTTGATTTCACATTTTGCAGAGTTAACAATTGACAGAACGGAACCAAAATTTTCCATAGTGAAGAGAAATGGAGGAAGCAAAGGACGCTTATAGTCTGGAGGATGAAGTTATAGGAATGGATGTCCATTTTGGAATTGAAGGAACAAACTATTGGCATGTTTCTATAGGAAGAGTGTTCTTGTCATTGATGGAAAGAACAACAACGACGATGGCGAATAGGAAAAGCATAATCTCAGGAGGAGAAGATAACAATATGAAAAGATCAAAGCTTGGAAGGAAAAGAGTAAGCTCGGGCTGAGAATCCTGAGTAACTATTTGATCAAGAAACTGACCATGTTGATTGTCTAATATTATGAACTTCAGTCATATGAGTGATCATGGTCTTGAGGACCATTGGAGGATCATGACCATTGGATCTGCAAGCTAGATCAACGACAGGGATGAATTATGGAGAGCAAAAGAAGAATTAAACAACTCGTTATTTCTAATCTCGTAATTGGTCTAGATCATCAGATCTCATAAACCCAAATATCGACGATTTTGGTTGATCTAACTAACGATTAGATTAATTTGTATTAAGTCGTGATCGTTGGATGCACAATCGTCGAATCAACGGTAGGGATAGATTGCGGAGATTGAAAGGAGAATTAAATATCGTGCTATTTCCAATCCCGCAATTATTCAAGACCATCAGATCTTATAGCCTCGAAGATCGATGATTGTGGTTGAATCACCAACGGTGCACAACTTCAAATTGTAGAGTTTTGGTGATGAGTTAAATCACTCACAAGTTGTGGTTCCGCAACCATCCTTGATCTACTTCGAGTGTCTTCACAACCGTTGGATCACTTTTAAGTGGAAGGACAAGATAAGCTAGAAGAGTAGCACCAAAGATAGATCAAGCTATCGATCTAAGAACATGATCGATGAAAAACATTTGGTTCACATAAAAATCTGCGAGGAGGTTATTGTTTGGGGAATCTCACTTCGAAAGAATTGGCAACCTGAAATTCGAATTACCTGAAGCCCAAAATCTGAAATGAATAAGGACCATCAGATCTGGAGAAAATGCGATGACCATTAGATCATGGAGAACCAAATCAGCAGACCACGTCTACAAGGACATGTGAAAAACCAAGTTGGAAAACCACGTCAGCAAGGAAACATGGCACAATCAGACAATGACAAGTGTCAAGTTGAATCGACACTTCAAGTACGTGAAAATCATGAATCTGAGTGACACGTGGAAGCTACTCATCTCATGACACGTCAACAAGTGACGTAAACAAGCTGCATCACTCTGGGAGATTTACTTTGGGAGTTTCATCACCAACAAATGTCAAAATTCCCAAAGTCCCGAAGGACAAAGGTCCGAAGTCTCTCTCAGTCGTCGATCTAAGGTACATTTTGGGAGTTAGGACAATCGTTAGATCCAGGAAAATTACAGATCTGATCCATTGGATCTGAGCAGCAAGGATCAATGGTCGTTGGATCCATAGATAAATGCACAGAGGTTAATCCTTTGGATGAGCGTAGGAGAGTGGAGTTGTCAAAGTCCCAAAGTCCTAAAGTAAGCAGGGACCGTCAATCGTCAAGAATGACAGGTGGCACACAATACACAACTACAGAGTGAATCACTTCAGGAGTTTGTGGTTGGGAAGGCAACCATATCGTCGAAGACCTGAGGGATAAAGAATATCCAAGTCGTCGATTGCCAGAAGGACGTGTGGCAGAAATATGTGCAGTTTGGGGAAAAACACTCTGGGAGAAAGTGAAGGAAGAGAAGATGATTTTTGAAATCCCTGAAGCCTGAAGAGACGAATGAGATGAGGATCGTTGATCTATATGACGACACATGTCAACAGATCGCGTACTCTGGTTGGAACACTCTGGGAAAAGGAGAGCAAGGAAAGTTGAGATTTTCGAACTTTGAATACCCAAAGGAATTGTGACCGTTGATTCGAGAAGACCACATGTCGATAGATCATGAATTCTGGGTGGAAGAACCGCAGAGAAAGCAGAGTTTGAGAATCGAGACTCCTGAAGCCTGAAAGGAGAAATCAATCTCGTATGTCCGTTTGGAGGGCCACACGTCACTTGGTTGTTAAGAATTAGAAGGGTGTGGAGCCAGAGAAGAGGAAGGAAAGATGATAGATTGGAGTCGTTGATCAAAGGAATCTGTAAGAGACTGCGATATCGACGATCACACCTGATTTTGGGACCATAAATTGCTCGGAAGTTAATTTTCTGAAGGCAGGCCACAATCGAAACCATAGTTTTGGAGAAAGGACACGTGGAGGTTCGAGGTAAATTGTGGGGCGAAAAGTAGTTTGATCTCAAACCACCTTTGGCCATGCCCACATTCGCATGGTCGAATGATAGAATCGCCCAAGGTTACATCAGTGGAAGATAGGGGAAGGACCTAGAGCTGTTAGGCTCCACATTGGAGGTTACACATTGAAAAGTCAAAAAGCCTATGTGTGTATAATCCAACGGCATTGATCAAACCAGATCTGATTGAAGGGTTTTTGTTTCACTTCGTGGTTTCTTGATCAGTTATGATTTAGTTACACTAACTGAATCATTTTTGGGGGGCATTTAAATCATGGCTCTTAAGCATTCTACTATTCCTGACATGGGCATTGGAGATTTGGAGTGTAACAGATGATGAGAGAAGTAATAAAGCAAACATGCCATGATAGAGGCAGGTTGTTTTTTCTCAGTAAAACAAGTCGAATTGTATGTGATCAAGAAGAAATAAGGAAAAGAGCGTGAAATATGAAAAGATGAAGAACATAATATGGATAGAGAAAAAATGGTGAAAACAACACACTGTATGAAAACTTGAGCGCAAGAAGATGCGACCAGGAACACACTCATGCAGGTAGAGAAGAGCAGTGTAGCCGAATAGTGATGAGACTAGTAATTCATTGATAAATATTGTATCACTATAGTAAATTTATGTTGGCCCTTAACCAATTTTTGGGAGATTCTTGGTCATGTTTACCTATTTTGGGACTTCGACAACCTGTTGAAGATGGAGCACAAGATGAAGTAGATATCGCAAGATCTCGACCCCTTTTTGGGTCCTTTTTGGGATTTGGGAATATGTAACGGGAATGGGATGTCGGCCCATGGGTTTACCCATGTTTAGGCCTATTTTGTAAAGTATAAATAGATTTCTAAGCAATGTAAGAAAGGGAATCTAGGTGATATAAGGTCGATAAGCTAAGTTCAAAAGTGCAAGTATGGTTTGTAGATGCTCTGTGCATACTGTGAGAACTTGTAGAGCTAAGTGCAAGTGGTTGTAATAGACTGTCAAAGGATTTTTGTTAGACCTAGCTCAGGGAAGGAGGATCTGGAGAGGTGTGCATAGATCTTCCGTCCTATGCATAGTAGGGTTTTTGTGGCTCTGTGCATGTAGATGACTAATTGAAGATAATAAAGAATAAGAGTTGGTGGACATAGCCCCAAGGTGGAGGTGAACCACGTAAATACTGTGTTATTCTGCTATGTGTGATGTTCTGATGTATTTATGTGTTATCTGTTAATTTCTTGATATAGATAGATAGATATGTTTATAATTTGTGCTTATGATGAATCTAGATCTTAGATTTGATATAGGTGAATGTGCTTACTGCTTGAATCTGCTAGATCTGATCCATTTATATAAGCTAAGTGCTTAAATAATTTAGATCAGGGTGAATGTTGCGATGCTCTGTTTTCTCCGTGGAGTAGATATTGGTTAAACAATGATGAACTAATGGTGCTAAGTGCTTTATTAAGTATTATAATCATAGATATGTGTCCCATCTAAGGTTGCAGACACTTGAGTCCTGCAACCACCCCTGCCTCTACCTCGGGTGAGACTTCATCTGCTTCGCAGGTGTTGCTGAAAGGGCCAATAGTTAGGGTTTTGTTGGTGCATTGTTGTAGCATTGAATCTTGGGTCCACCCCTGTGCCAACAAATGGTTATGTTGCCCAGACCTAAAACTGTGATTGCTGGGAACTAAGGAAGAAGAAGCTATGTGCAAAGATCCAACCTGAAAATGTGAAATCTCTGTGCATAGATCTGTTGCTCTAGTGCGCAGTACTCTACTTAGTTTGACAAGATCTGTGCTAAGGAAAAAAAGTTTGATCTGAAGAAAAGAGGTAAGATCCGAAAGCTCTATGCTCTGATAAAGGTAAGAATAGTGAAAATATCTAGATCTGAAAGCTTTGTGCTCTGTAAAAGTAAGATAAGTGGAAATTTTTATTTCGACAGTATAGATCTAAGTATGTTTGATAGATTCTATCCTAACTTGAAAACTAGGGTATTAATAGGTGAAAGAAGATTTGGTATGAGTAGATATGATAAGAATAGTGAAAAATATGTTATACCTATGCATAGAAAGAATGTTTGGACTAATAAGTGTATGCAGGACCCTAGAAATAAATGCTTGCAGGTTATCTACCATGATCCTAGCGTGCAGTACAGGAAAGGTTGGGGATCATTTAAAAGAAAGAGAGGATTAACCCTCTATTACAGTTGTAGAAAACCGTGACATCTTGCTAAGGAATGCCCTGGGAGAAGACCTAGTTATCTTTGTTGTAAAGCTATGAACCATGAAGTATTGGATTTCCCTAGAATGATTGGTAAGCTTGAAGTAATGAATATGAACCAAGAAAACCCTAAGGTAGATCCAGAAACTAAGATTATGACAGAATCCCATAAAGAATCAAAGAAAGTATTGCTATAGATAAAAGAAACCCTGAATGACCACCAACATGTCAGATTATCAGAGATCTTCAAATAAAAGGAATGAATTGAAGCAATAATAGGAGACTTCTGTTAGTGTCAGAAGTCACCCCTGGATTGCTTGCAGGAGCAGAGCCTAACGCCCATCAGTTTTATGTCATGATTTATTTAATGGGGTGATCGGATGGGTAGCAACTCGAGAAACTATAGCTTTAACTCAGGAAACCAGGTCTGGTAGGCCAAAAGCAAGGGAGGTCTTGATCCAACTTCTGTCAGTAAATGGATTAAAGGGTGGTAGATGGAGGATTTGTGAGAAAGATGAGCAAGACTACCTTGGGCGACAGGCCTTTGGGAGCTTGGGGAAGAAAAACTTGGAGACCAAGATCCTCTTGGTCCAGAGCTTCAAGGAGTTGAGGGGTGACTTGACTGAATTCGTCAATTCCAAGTTGTTTTGGTGCTGAGAAAATCACAAGAAATGATTAGAAACAATGCAGCTATCACAGTGATCCAACCTACATCATCCTATAACAGCTACAACTCGACTAGATCCTCCAATTCTGAGCGGTTCTAATATAGTAAACAAAGAGATGGGAAAAGAGGCTGACATCCATAAAGTAAGAAATCTCAAATGCCTTCTACATTAACCAGAGCGACCAGCGCTTCATCAAAACTTTACAATCGGGAGATTTGCTCAACCATCGATGCCTTCAAAAATGCAAAAACTGAGTACATATACTTGGTCAGAATTGCCCGACAGAGGCACGCTCACCTTCCAAGGCGTAGCATCTTTTCAATCGATCTTCTGGCAGAAGTCCTTCATCAGACGTCTCCTTAACTTCGCGTGGACTTTGCAGGAGGGGGGTAGCTGAAACACTAAAGGAAAAAATGGCATGTGCAGACTCCTCTGTTCAATCGAGGACTTCGGCATGGCTTCTTTGGAAAAAATGGTACACAGGACCCTCTCGAGCAGACCGCTGGCCAGGCTCTCCATATCTCACACTTAATGCATGAAGAGAGGTTTCAACTACTCTTTATTACCTTCATTTACTTCAAGCGAAAACCATGAGCGAAATCACTTCCGATGGCATCTGGAAATCGTGATGATCTTTTTGGCGACTGGACATGACACCTTTTGGACCCATTTGTTTAGCTCTTTAATTTCCCAAGTGACCACGGATCGTGACCCTGCTTTTATTCCCATAGAGGCTTTCGGCGTTAGTGAATAAGAAGGAGCTGATTCTTGCTTCTTGAAATCACGATGAGAAAAACACCGAGATGGTTTAATCTGGTGCCACGCGTCCTTCTAGATCCAACGGTTCTGAACTCTTTCCATGATGCTATGGGCCCAGGCCCTGGATGCTCTCGGTGCCTCGCACATCGTGAAATGACAAAGATGCTCCTTGCGCCTTGAAATCTTGATGGGCGAAACGCCGAGGCAGCTTAATCACATGCCAAGTGTCTCCTGTGGATGGATGGATGAAATTGCTCCACGCTATCGTGGGCCCGGCTCTAGGCTCTTTCGATGCTTCGAGGTTCGGGTTTTCACGATGTTCAACAACATAAAACCTTTTCCCTTTGAACTCGCGACTGCTGAAAAGCTGACATGACCAGATCTCGCGCCACACGTCCCTTGAGACGAACGACTGCCATCCATTTATGCACAAAACATGGGCTCTATCCATTACGCTAACATCAGCGCAACTTCTCTATTCGCGATTTCCCCCCAACTGTTGATCTACTCACATGGATGGATCCGGACCATTGACACTATAATTTTGCTTGCTCACTTGATTTTTAAGTCCAAAAAGGACTACTTCTGTGTGTTGTGCTCTGCACTCATCGCACCACTTGCAGACCTGATAGCTCATGTGCTTCGGACGAGTAATGTTACTAACATTAGGCTCCATGGGGGATAGACTCATCCCTGTGATGCTCTAAGAAGTCATTTTGCAGTTCCAGTGCCTTGCTGTTGGGCTATGGAGTCACTTACTAAGCTGAAAAAATAAAAGTAAAAACAAAGAACAGAAAGGACAATATTTACAAAACATAGGAGCCACTGAAGGCTCAGACAAAACATTTTTTAAGAAAATGCCCATTTACTGGGCTACTGAAAACTTCTTCACCCTCCAAATCCTGCAACCTGTAAGCGTTATTTGAGAAAACTTCATATATTTTGAAGGGGTCGATCCACAGGGCTTCAAATTTGTCGTACTTTCCCTTATCTTTCTTAGGAGCATCCCATTTCATCACCAGGTCTCCTATCTGAAATTCTTCCTTCTTGGCCCCCTTATTGAAAACCTGCTTGATCCTTTGTTGATGATCCCAAATTCTGTCCATTGTCTGCTCCCTGGCCTGCTGGACCTCCACTAGCTGATGAATCCTTCTGATCATGTCATCAGGCTCCTCCTGACGGTCCTGGAGGAATTTTTCTATAGGAATGGATAAATGAGAAGGGAAAACAGCCTCCGCTCCATAGACTAATTGGAAAGGAGAGACGCCGATAGATCTCTTTGTGGTCACTCGGTCGGCCCATAGAGCAAATTTTAATCTAGAATGCCAGGCCTTCTTATTGTCTTCCAACAGCCTTTTGATGATCCTTATCAGGCTTTTGTTGGAGGATTCTGCTAAACCGTTTCCCTGTGGATAATATGGGGTGGAGTGAATCAGCTTGATTCTGAACTACTCGCAAAACTTGGCCAATGGCTCGACCCCGAAAGCGGTTGCGTTGTCAGTGACAATTTTACTCGGGTAGCCAAATCTCATGATGAGGTCCTCCATGAATCCAATGATTACCTTGTGGGAAGCACTCCTGGTAGGGATAGCTTCAATCCACTTGGTAAAGAAATCTGTAGCAGTCAGGATCCACCTGTGTTTCCCATTGGAAGCAGGGTGAATTTCTCCAATGAAATCTAGGCCCCACTACTGGAAAGGCCCTGAAACCACCACCGGATTTAACGGTAGAGACTTGAGCTGCTACTTTCCTGCAAATTTTTTACATTTGATGCAGGCCCTGCCCCTTTTGCAGACGTCAGTGAACACGGTAGGCCAGTAATATCCAACCCTGAGGATTTTGTGGGCTGTGGCTTTCCAGAAATGGTGCCCTCCACACAGGCCGATATGAAATTCAGCCACGATCATTTCATCCTCTTGTGGACTCATGCATTTTAAAAGCACCCCTAGGGGGTCTTTCCAATATAACACTTGATCAATCAGGAAGTATCTGACTGTCTTGAGCTTTAGAGATCTTGCTTTGTTCCTTCGCAGGCCGTCTGGGGGCCACAATTCTTGTAGAAAGTATATGACATCCTTATACCAAGGACATCGAGCTAATGGGGGCTCTCTTCAAGAGTTCATTTCAAACAGCCAACTTTTTGGAATTCCTGAGCATTCATTTATGAAACTTATCCCCAAAGCTGGGCAGTTTACTTCAGCCAACAACTTGGCTAAACCTTGACCTTTGATCAATTTGGTGGGCCTTATTTCCAGGTCGAATTCTAGAATTTTGGCTATCCATTTACTCCTTCTCCCGTCTATGTTAGGTTGAATGAGAATGTATTTAATAGCAGCCGAGGGGACATAGGCGATGATTTTTGACTGCAGGACGTAGGTTCTAAAAGATTTGAAAGCTTTTACTAGAGCATAGGCCTGCTTCTCCATAGTGTCATACCTGACTTCGGCATCCCTCAATGCTCGGCTAAAATAAGCAATAGGCTTCTCTAGCCCAATGTCGTTTGTTTGTAATAGAACAGCAAAGACCGTGTCAGGTGAGGCAAAGGAGAAAATAAGGAAATCCTTTGAGTAGTCGGGACTGATAAGTACAGGAGCTTCAGTCAGGGCCTTCTTGATTTTCTCAAAGGAATGTCACGAT
>JASDQU010688270.1:30626-44503 GCA_032191745.1 Picea mariana
CAGTCAGGGCCTTTTTGATTTTCTCAAAGGAATGTTGCAATTGAGGAGTCCACTTTACTTCATTTCCTTTCTTCAACATGGCTGTTATAAGCTTTACCTCCTCAGCAAAGTTAGGCACAAACCTCCTCAGAAAATTAATTTTACTGAGGAAAGATTGGACCTCCTTCTTGGACCTTGGGATTGATAAGGCTTGTATTGCCTCCACTTTGCTAGGGTCAATCCTGACTCTTTCTGCTGATACTATGTGGCCTAGTAACTTCCCCTCCTGCATGGCGAACAGAGATTTCTTGGGGTTTAATGAAATTCCAAAACTCCTGCATTTCAGGAAAACCTTCCTGAGATGACAACAGTGTTCTTTATCAGATTTTGAAAATACTGTGATGTCATCCAGATAGACAACCACAAATTTATCCTTTTCCCCGACGAAAGCTATGTCTATGGCACGTTGGAATGTTGCCCCTGCATTCATTAATCCAAATGGCATCTTGGCATACATGAATGTGCCCCATGGAGTAGTGAAAATTGTTTTTTCCCTGTCCTCGGGCAGAACAGAGACCTGATTGTAGCCAGAGAAACCATCAATCATGGACATCCTGGAAGCTCCTGTTACCCTCTGCAGTATGTGTTCCATCTTTGGAAAAGGGTAGTTATCCTTTCGTGAGATCCTGTTCAGGTTTCTGAAGTCTACACAGAGCCGGATCTCTCCATTCTTTTTCCTTACTGGCACTAGGTTGGCCACCCACTTTGAGTATCTCAGTGGTACAATGATCTGAGCTTGAAGCAGCTTCTTCACTTCCCTCTCCATGATACGCAGCAGCATAGGATTGATCTGTCTTAGCTTCTGCCTAAATGGCTTTGCCTCCTCTTTTAATGGGATTTTATGCTCGATGAAAGAAATGTCATATGTTTTGAGGTCTTTGTAGGTCCAGGCAAACACATCAACAAATTCCCTCAAAAGTCCAATGTATCCGGACCTCTTCTCCTTTGTCAGACTTCTTGACAATTTGACAAACTTGGGCTCACTCTCAGTCCCAATGTTGCACTGAATAGTACCAGTGTCCTCCTCTGAGGTCTCCCCTTTTAATGACACATCATTTCTATCAAAAATCCTTTCCAAAGGAACCAGTCCTCTTGGAATATGATTGTTGGGTAGCTGCACAATGTTACACTCTGCAATCTTATTCAGAAAATTCCCCCCATCAAACTTTTCTTCAGAGACAGAGTGTTGGTCGATATGCATTTCTGAAAATTCTTCGACAGTCTCCAAGAACTTCTTGATCTCGAGATCATCCTCGAATACCTTCCAATGTTTGATGTTGTCAGGTATAGAGGTCCTATATTTTACTTGTACATCATATCTGAATTTGGACGGCAAGGGTACTTTGAAATTGCTTGCTGATGTAGCCAAGGAATCTGCAATTGTGTTTTCCTCTCTTCAGATGAAATAAATGTTAAAAACTGAGAAGAAACTGTCAATTAGGTCCCATACCTCATTTATGTAGCTTCTGAGTCAAGGATGCTTAGCCTGATAAGTGTTTCTGACCTATTGGACCACCAACTCTGCATCATTGAACACAGCTACTTCATGAATTCCCATTTCCCTTGCTTTTCGTTCCATCATAAAATTTCCTGATTTTTTTCTTTGTTAGGTAAACGCGGGCTATAGTGGGCCAGCCAGCGTTCCAATGCATGCAGTATAAGGCCTGCCAGTGTTCCAACGCGCCCAGTGATAGGTTAGGGCGCGGGTTACTTAATTTAGGAGGTTTTTGAAGAGTCTGTTCAGCATGGCTTTGGCAATGAAGGGAAATGAGTTGGCCTGATGCCAGGTAAGCATGGATGGTGCAATTTAGGGTTATAACAATATGGTTTCCTGAGCAGGGGACACAAAAAACACCCTAGATCCAGCGCCTTTCCTGGAAGAGGCTCCATCAAAGAACATTTTCCAGACGGGGGTGATGGAGGGAGGAAATTTGGGGGAGATGGTGGGCTTCTTTCTGAGTTTGAGAGGAGGCTCGGGGGCATGGGTGAGCTGTAGTAAACTGGAGCCTAAATCAGTGTCCAAGGCAAATATGGGATGGTTGGTAGGGTTGGCTTCATCGCTGATTATATAGGCCAGTTGGGCTTCTCTGTATAGTCTTCTATGCTCTCCTCCAAACACTGGGATAGTGGCATATGTGAGGTTCATCTGCAAGGTTCCCCCCAGTCTTTTTATCCAAGATCTTGATAACAACATACTAAACTTGGGGGGGACATCGGCCACTACAATATCCATGACCACATTTTTCATGGGCAGCTGAAACAAGGTCACGACCAAGTCTTTGATAGCCCCTAGACACTGGACTTTTCTGAAGTCAAAGGAATAGAGATCATGATAGGCTCGGGTGACTTCTAGCCCTAACTCTTCCATGACAGTTTTGGGCATAAGGTTGTGAGAAGCCCCTGAGTCCATCAAATAGCTGTGCAGTACCTTGTCATGTATGTTCAGGGAAATGTAGAAGGGAGGGGATGAGTCATTCCTGTCTTCTACCATAGGGCCTAGAATGACTACAGGTTTTTCATCTTGCAAGTTGATGGAATCTGTGGGAAGGCATGAGGCTTCAGAATATAATAGTTCAGAGAAGCATTTTTTGAATCCTTCATACTTAATTAATTCCATCAGGAACACAGGGATCCTAATCTTTTGAATTTCATGCTCGAAATTAAAAGAAGATGTAATCTTGGGGATTTCTCTTATTTCGGGAACATGAATCTGGACAATGGGAGAGAGGGGTTGATCCTTCTTACCTCTGTTTCTTTCCACTACTTCATTAGCAGGCTTCTCTATTCTAGCGGACCGCTAAGGAACATCAGGTACTGCTGTCTTTCTCTTAGACCTCAGATCATATCTGCCTTGGCTGCCACTAGTCTTGTCTCCCTTGCTCAATTCATTTAGCTGATTGTCCATGAGAGACTCCTCATATGCTGATTGGATGAGATGAGGAAAAGGAGGCATGTCTCCGAAGAAATGGATTTCAGGATCAAGTTCCTCTGCTCCTTCCTGTTCCTCCTCGGCCACAAAATTGTTTTGAAAGGGGGCCTGAATTTTCTGGTCGTCTCTATCTCTTCCCCTTTCTCTCTGCATGGTCGGGGGAGTTATATTGTTTGGCTTCCTGAAATCTCCTTTGTTTTCGGTGTTTTGAGGGCCCCTATACGCTTGTCTTCCCTCCACCTTCATTTTCTCCATCTCTGTAGACAGAGACTTCACCAGCTTGGTCAATTCGTCCACTTGAGGGTGGGGCATGGACAGGCCAGAAGTCGAGGCTTCAGATCTTCCCTTTCTCCTGTCTGCTTCAACCTTGTTCCTCAGTCTGTTAGATGCTAGTACATTAGATTCCACCTCTATGGCTGCATCTTGCATTTGAGCTAAGGAGGAGGCTCTTCTTTCTCTCAATAAAAGACAGAAATCGGGGCTAAACGCACTAGCATAAGAAATTTTTACTGAGGCTTATGAGGGCTTTATTTCAGCAAGAATCTTATTATACATATTATTGAATCTGTTGGAGAAGTCGGAGATGGACTCTCCTTCCATCTTCTTCAGAGACCCGAACTCTACCATGTAATACGTGAAATCTTTCCTATCTCCCCACTACCTCAGGAAAGCACTATCTAGAGCTTCGATACCAGCAATAGATCTGGGAGCCAATCATATGAACCACTTCCTCACCTCACCATCCAGGCTCTGGACGAAGAATCTCATCTAGACATCTTCATTCTCAATGTTGAGGTTGTCTACGTAACTATAGAAAGTAGCCAGGCGCTCTTCCATAGTTACGTCCCCTTCCTCGGTGAACTTGGGCATGTATTTCAAGTAATCTCCAACAGGGAGAGGATTCATAGGATGGGGTAGCACTAATGGAGCATATCTGGCAGCGACTATGGCATCCATTCTATTTAGAGGGGGATTAGCACCAGCCATAGGAATATTAGGTGGAGGAGAATTTGGAGGAGAAGGAGTTCACGATGGGGCTACTGGGAATGAGTCTTGAAGTGGAACAAGAAACAAAAGGGGATTTAAGGAGAAAGCTAACGAGCCCAAGTTAGTAGGTGCTCTTCTTTGCACAAAAGCGACAATAGTGACAAAATGAGGAGTGAGGAAATCTTCTGTGGTCCCGAGTCTATGCCAAGGTACAGTTTCAGGGGAGAGGGGAGTGACAAGGTTTCGTCCCTCAGGTCCGAGACCAGGAGAGGAAAACTCAAAAGGAACACTCCTGAAATTTAGGAAACAGGAAACTTGAGAAACAGGTCTGTCAAGGAACTGAGGAGGAGAAAATGGAGTCCCCACAGAAGGAGATGGCGGATTACCTGGTTCGACGATGGAAGCTTCTTCTTCAGGGGCCTTTCCTTTCCTGAGAACCACCTCTGGGTCATTTTCAGGTGTAGCTAGAGGCAGCTGTGGATGAGATCGCGTGTGTCTACCTCTGAAAGCCACAATTAACACGGCGGGTTCTCCCAGTGGGGTCGTCACAATGGAGTCACCAGGTGCACAGTAGCAATCTTGATAATTCTGATATCTGATGCACCTTAAGAATCAGTTGATTGTTGTCCTTCAATCCCGAGGAAAATATTCAACTTTGTCCCCGGCAATGGCGCCAGAAATGTTAGCGTCCAAAGTCACCCCTGGATTGCTTGCAGGAGCAGAGCCTAATGCCCATCAGTTTTATGTCACGATTTATTTAATGGGGTGATCGGATGGGTAGAAACTTGAGAAACTGTAGCTTTAACTTAGGAAACCAGGTCCGGTATGCCGAAATCAAGGGAGGTCTTGATCCAACTTCTGTCACTAAATGGATTAAAGGGTGGTAGATGGAGGATTTGTGAGAAAGATGAGAAATACTGCCTCGGGTGACAGGCCTTTGGGAGCTTGGGGAAGAAAAATTCGGAGACCAAGATCCTCTTGGTCCAGAGATTCAAGGAGCTGAGGGGTGACTTGACTGAATCCGTCAATTCCAAGTCGTTTTGGCGCTGAGAAAATCACAGGAACTTATTAGAAACAATGCAGCTATCACAGTGATCCAACCTACATCATCCTATAACAGCTACAACTCGACTGGATCCTCAAATTCCGAGCGGTTCTAATATAGTAAACAAAGAGATGGGAAAAGAGGCTAACATCCATAAAGTAAGAAATCTCAAATGCCTTCTACATTAACCAGAGCGACCAACGCTTCATCAAAAATTTACAATCGGGAGCTTTGCTTAACCATCGATGCCTTCAAAAATGCAAAAACTGAGTACATATACTTGGGCAGAATTGCCCGACAGAGGCACGCTCGCCTTCCAAGGTGTAGCGTCTCTTCAATCGATCTTTCGGCGGAAGTCCTTCATTAGACGTCTCCTTAACTTCGCGTGGACTTTGTATGAGGGGGGTAGCTGAAACACTAAAGGACAAAATGGCATGTGTAGAATCCTCTGTTCAATCGAGGACTTTGGCATGGCTTCTTTGGAAAAAATGGTACATAGGACCCTCTCGAGCAGACCACTGGCTAGGCTCTCCATTTCTTGCACTTAATGCATGAAGAGAGTTTTCAACTACTCTTTCTTACCTTCATTTACTTCAAGCGAAAACCAGGAGAGAAATCGCTTTCGATGGCATCTGGAAATCATGATGATCTTTTCGGTGACTGGACATGACGCCTTTTGGCCCCTTCTGTTTAGCTCTTTAATTTCCCAAGTGACTGCGGACCATGACCCTGCTTTTATTCCCATAGAGGCTTTAATCATTCGCGAATAAGAAGGAGCTGATTCTTGCTTCTTGAAATCACGATGAGCGAAACACCGAGACGGTTTAATCTAGCACCATGCATCCTTCTAGATCTGACGGTTCTGAACTCTTCCCATGATGCTGTGGGCCCGGGCCCTGGATGCTCTCGGTGCCTCGCACATCGTGAAATGACGGAGCTGCTCCTTGCACCTTGAAATCGCGATGGGCAAAACACCGAGGCGGATTAATCACACGCTAGGTGTTTCCTGTGGATGGACGGCTGAAATTGCTCCACGCTATCACAGGCTCGGCTCTAGGCGCTTTCAGCGCTTCGAGGTTCGTGGTTTCACGATGTTCAACAACATAAAACCTTTTCCCTTTGAACTCGCGACTATCGAAAAGCCGACGTGACCAGATCTCACGCCACGCGTCCCTTGAGATGAATGACTGCCATCCATTTATGCACAAAACATGGGCGCTATCCATTACGCTAACATCGACGCAACTTCTCTATTCGCGATTTCCCGCCAACCGTTGATCTGCTCACATGGATGGATCTGGACCGTTGACACTATAATTTTGCCCACTTGCTTGATTTTTAAGTCCGAAAAGGACTTCTTCTGTGTGTTGCACTCGGCGCTCATTGCGCCACTTGCAGACCTGATCGCTCATGTGGTTCGGACGAGTAATGTTACTAACAAATTCGACATTGATTGTGTTCTAGATGAGGAAACACAGGTGAATATCATGATAGAGAGAACTTGGGAAGCTACAGGGAGGCTTTCTATGATTCCTTCATTAGGAGGAATAGGACTATTCAAAGGAAAGTTGATAAACTTATGTGGAAAGCTCACCTGAATACCTATGAAAGCCAATGGAACTTTGATAGAGGAAGATTTTGAGATTATTAAATTTATTGAGAACAGTGCCCCAGTTACCATGCTATTAGGAAAACCTTGGATTGAAAGAGATTAGGCCAGAAGGAAAGAAGAAGAAGAAGCTTTAGAGAAGAAGAAGCAAGAGTTAAAAGAATTCATGACTAGAAGGATCACACACTTGATTGAATAACAAAAGAACAGATCGAAACTATTTAACACCAGAGACCTGGATATCAAAGTTGAAAGAACACTACAATACCCACATAAGGTTGAAGTACCTATTCCAGATAAAGAAGAAGGATCACCCTCGAATCTTAGGAAAGAATATCAACATCACGAAGTAACTATGCCAAAAGAAGATACGAATCAGAACGGAAAAAGGCATGCTGAGACGAAGCTCACTAGGAAGAAGGCTAGAAAGATAAGTAAGAAGAGAGATAAGATCAACAAGTTGCAGAAGTCTCCAAAGGGAACCTCACAGAAGGAAAATTTGCAAAATTAGAGCTTCGTCGAGATATCATAACAGTGACACCTGGCACTTCGCCATGGCAAAGCAATATAGCCATTGGGGACATTATAACCATTAGACCAACACTCCAAATAGGTAGAAAGACATTTATGGATAGACAACTTTCCATCCGACCGTTGGGACCGTGCCATAAAGGAACAAAAGAGAGTTAATGAAGGCTTCATATCCATTGCAAGCGACCCGTTGCTGAGTTACCTATTTATCCCGTCGTGACATGCACCGAGAAAAATTTTTATAATCGTGAATTTGAGCTCCCAAACTTGTTGATTTTACACAATGGTCATTGCACTATTTCCCTCTATCTTATTACTGTGTCTAATTTACCTTCTGAACCCAAAGATTTCCAACCTCGAGTGTGTATGTAGGACGATTTGAGCGTTGTCGAGAAAGTTGTTGAAGAAGTACCGATCGACCTCATGACTGAAAGAGTCATGTCAATGTCTACAAGTGTACAGGCATCATCGACTAGAGGACTTACAGCATCTTCGTCTACTGCTCACGGAGCCAGACCATCTCGACCTTCAGATGAAAAGTGAATCAAGCATAGGGATGATCTAGCGAATGCCAAATTGATCTTGAGTATATTACTTTCCTATATTCCACCTCTGAGCAGCGTAGTAAATCGAGATAGCATGCCCAGAGATTTCGAATACACCTTAGTTACAGCGTACCTTCCAAAGGGGATACACGTAGTTCGAGCAGACCAAGATAATATTGCAGCGTTGAAGTTTAGCGACTTCAACCTCGGAGACTGCAAAGTCTATAAAATTCTCACCCCACATAAATACCTAACAAAAACTAAGGGGAATAATTCAAAGATAATCCCCCAATTGTGGACTATGAACCTCGTGCATTCCACCCTGTTGAACGTCATGAAGATTCCCCACTTTGAAAGACACCAGGGTCCTAGAGGTGAATGCATGTGTCAAGTTGTTGTTGTCTTATTACCATGGTGGCTATTTGTGGCTAAACCACCATATAATGGTTGATCCAATGTTGATCAATCAGATCATGGGCTTGAGTATGCAAGGACCTGATCCACAAGAGTTTTACCCCATAAAATCCATGGATCGCGCTCTAGCACAGAAGATCAAGGACACTTATGGCGATGTCGAGAAGGGAAAGCAAGGCTACAAGGTAGATTCTATCGAGAGTGGCGCAGTGTGCCTTGTCTGTCAGTTGATTGCAGGGAAGTTAGTAAGAAAGAACTGACCAACCCAAGTCACTGGTTTTGTATTCAAGCTTGAAGGGAAGTGCGTGGAAAGCCTTCAGATGAACTGGGTGAAGTACTTGGTGAACCAGTTTGAACTTGACTGTAGAGAAGCATAGGATCAAGGATATGAATTTCATTTCAACTGGCTATTGATCCTTATAGCTTTTATTGTCTGGGAGATGCCAGAAGGTATGACCTTCCTGGACATTGAGCCTTTTGAACCGCTGGCCACGAAGTTTAGTACACTGTGCTACTCAAGTGACATGAATAAATAGTGGCAATCAAATGTTGTTTTTCATACCTACTACAATCTGCTGAAGATAACCATATAGTCCGAGCCTCACATGAATCTGAACACTCTACACCAGTTCAGGCCTTTGATCAAGTTCATCGCAGATCGACATTTTATTTACATCATAGTGCGCATCGATGAACACAAGCAACAACTTCAATCCTACTATAAGCTAACAGAGGAGCTGGAGGACTTGGAGGAGATCACTAAGGACTGGTCAACATATCTCCTTATTCCATTAGATCCTACGGAGATATCCAACATCGACATCCAAAAAACTACGCAAGATACACCCAGACCTAGTAGAACAAAGAAGACCGAAGAGGTCCGAGAGATAGACAGCATATCCATGAAGACTGCTTCCATATAACCAGAGCAAGGAGGTGATGGTGAAGAGTTGAATGAAAAAGAAGTTGAATAGAACCAAGGAGACGAGGTTGATCCCCTAAAAAAGAGGAAAGGTTCACCTCTAAAACCTTTCTCTCGGAAGAAATCAAAGGCCACTATGACAAAGATGCATATTGTCCTCACCTCAGATGACTTTAACTTCCTCATAACAACCCTGGAAGATGCTTCGTTGGAAATAACAAAAAAGAAAGAAGCAAAGCAAGAGGAGATATATGATCGAATTGAGACTGAACTCTGAGGGGTACAACAGGCCCTACAGTCCAGTCGCATAGTCTCCACTACGTTGGAAGAACCATAATTTGGAGATGAGCCAGCTCAAATCCACCACCTAGCTGATACAGTCGAAGCTCGCCTTCGACAAGCACAAGAAGAAATAGAGAAAGCCACCCAGGCTTTGACACAAGTATAAGGAGTACTTGTAGAGCAACGCAGTGCTGCAAAACAGAAAAAGTTTGCTCTTCAAGCAAATTTTGATGAATAAAAAGCACAACTACAACAAGAAAAGGAATAGTTGCTCATGGAGCAACTCAAAGTAAAAGAAGCAGTCAAAAGAGCACTTCCCTCTGTGACAGTCTTAGAAATCAAGGCAGAAGATTGAGTTACACAGTAGGTGAACCAGCTCGCAGAAGCCATCCAGCAGCTACAACAACGCAGAGCATATTTGTAGCTACGGACTATACCTGAGACCCCACAATATGTAAGAGACCAAAGAGAAGCAACCGCCCAGAGTGCAGTTGAAAGGCTAAAATCTCTTACCCTGGAATGCAAGAAACTTACCAATCGCAGTGCCCAGACCTATGAACAACTTGTTATCACTCCAAGAAATCACTCCCTGACTATAGAAGGGTGTAATCTTGGTAACTTAAAATATCAATAATATGGAAGGAAAAAGGATCAAATCAGATGACATTATAAATCCACCTCCATCTAGAAATACATAATTCACTCGAAAGACCAAGGCTTTCAACTAAGTTGCTCAAAAGATTTAAATCAAATTGTGGGAAAATGGAGAAAACCAATTATACCAGTAGACATACTTATACAACATCACATGTGTATGGCCAGTAATGATATGTAAGATACTCTTCACACCAGCAGAAACATATATAAGATTACATAAATCATATGACCGGATATAACAAATAAATACTTGCAACTTAAGTTTATGAATGCACCAATAAGATGACAGCTATCTGGAATTGAGACAAACATCAAAAGAAAAGTATGAATTCAGATATACCAATGAAGAGATGGAATGATAGCCTTTTGTCATTGAGTATACATAGACTTGGAAAGAAAGGAAATGAAAGTTGAACATACAAAGTGAAAGAAGTTTGATGTCAAGATATACTCATGATTATTTCCAAAGGATAAAAATACAAGTATTCAAGGAAATGAAACAAAATCCTCAGACTGTTTCCCCCCTTTATTATCTCTTAAATATATGATCTTAAATAATCTTTACAAATTATTTTCAAGATCCTCAAAAGATGGATCTGATAACCTCTTTTCTTATCTCAAATTTGAAATTGTGAGGTGGCTGGAAAATATAGAAATTTCTGGAAAAATATTTCTCCAAGATTCACCTATATCCTCTAAATAAAAATATATATTGGGAAACTGAGAGACATTATTGAAGAGAATTCTGTTCTTATGAAATACCTCCTTCATTTTCTAAAAATAGTATTCCAACTCATCAGAATCTGTCCTTAAAGACAGTGACTAAAACAGGAAAAATAGAGTATTTAATTTCTGGAAATATGGTGCTCAAAGATTGACCTATATTTCACAAATCACAATAGATATTGGAAAACTTAGAGAGGTTATTAAATATATTCCCATGATTATGTAATAACTCCTTTGATTTCAAAAAATACTCTTCTAGATGATCATAATATGTCTCCCAAGAAGGTGACTAAAACAGGAAAATCCAGATTTCCAAATCTAGTCATATTCCTACATTTTAGGATTTGATCTCTAGAATATTTATATTGATCAAATGAAGTGCCACCTACACTCATGGATGAGATTTGATAATATATATGATTATTCATCATCATCTACTCCTTAATAAACTCAACCAAGTCGAATTTGACCTTTTTACCAAAATAATACATTTTGGAAAATTTATGAAAATGATGCCTCATCTTGTGGGGAACTTTTGACTACCTTCTTGAGCTCTAAATGAATATCTAAAAATACCATTGGAAATATTATGATGTCTAGTTTTCAATAAACTATTTGAGCGTGTAAAATGGACTCTCCAGAGCTCAGAAAATTTTTTTTTCCCAAGGCAGTTTATCAGCTAAAAAAACCTGCACTTTCACCGGCTCACTACATTGTGAAAACAACCATTTAGCCGATGAAAAGGGAGACTTTCACCGGCTTGCTACACTGTTAAAAAATCATTTAGCCGATGAAAGCTAAAATTTGCTTTTTGGTATATTTTGAGATGCCACATCATTTTTTCATTGGAAAATAAGATGTAAAGCCAATCTTATATACTTTAAAACCTAAAGATTTATAAATAAATCTTTACTTTATTATCATCTTATGATATGATATCAAAATAAATTGCAAGGCATTTTTTGTCGCTAAAATCTGGCTCCAACTAGGATGGAGACCTTCCTGCAAGGTTTTCAAGAACCACAAATCTAATGCCTTTCCTGGAAAATAAAAATCTGAACAAAATATGTAGTGTTGCATTGGGCATGGAGTCAATATTCCATTGGGCATGGAGTTAGTATTCCATTGGGCATGGAGTCATGTATCTCACTTCTTTATGGAATTTTCCCATAACCTGTGTGGATGACCTCTGCACATGCTTCAAACTGCCTTTATTCATACAAAGTATCTTCTACTTCCACTACAAAATGAAAGAAAATAAATACTCGGGAAGCGAGATTATTTCCTATTCTACTCTATCATAACCATCTCTGCAATTTGGTTAAGTAAAGGTTGATTTCCATAGCAGCGATCCAAGCAATTTTAATACTAAAATGTCCTCGTCATTCTTATTGATTAATAACTAATTTTTGAAATGCAACAGCAATGAATAAAACTCTTTCACAAAACCAAATTCAACAGGAAATATGTGGAATCTTACGAAATATGAAACTTTCAAGTTTTCTGAAATGTAAGATTCTATGAAATCTGCTACTGGATATTTAAAACTAATTTCAAGAACTTGTTGGTCTTCAAGAAAAAATTGCTCCTCAATGACTTCTTCTGTGCCAAAAGGTTAATGACTTTCTTGTTCTTTTGTGATTACCTCATAATCATCAAACACTATAACTTTTTCTTCAGATTAATTTTCAAAAGATGATGATAGAGTAGTGTTTGATTGACGGAGATCATGATCAGCTCTAAAAATGTAGTTGTCTATACCATCATAAGTTATCATAGATTAAACATGCTTTGTAAACTGATCATAAATTTTATATGAATACTTATCTCTGGAAAACTCTGCCCAAGTTGAATAATTTGATTTACAATCTGAAACAATTTCAACTGCTTGTTGTTGTTTTGAAATTGCCTCATAGTTATAATCTCTTTGTTCATGTATATCTTCTCCTCTGTCATGTTCTTGCTTCTGTTCCAAAACTTTTTTACATCCATTATCTTCAAGTTTAAATTCTGAAACACACTGACCTTCTGTTGGTTCAAGTACATGATGATTTTCAAAATCATACTACTTTCGGATCCTCCTAGAAGCATAAATGTTTTCATCCACTTCTAGAGTATCTTCAAACAATTTGCTCAAAGATGAATAATTTCTTTCTAACAATAGAAGGGAAAGTTGTGAATGAAGACCTTTAACATAGTGTATCATGGTGGCTTTCTCTGTCGGTCGTATCTCCAAAGGCATACCATAGTAGATGCTGCAAAATCTTTGATTGAAGACAAACAAAGTTTCATTATGTTCTTTCTTCAAAGCATAGAAATCAGCAAGGTAAGAATCTATTGATTTATGTTCACCCCTATACTTCATAAAAACATTAGAGAATTCTATCCAAGAGCCAATGGAGTCAGCTCTTAAACCCTTAAACCAAAGAGCAGCATCTCTGATCAAAGATTTTGAAAAATATCTCATGATCACATCTTCATGAACAATCTGAAAACGATCAACAAAATCCAAAAAATATTCCAAGTGTCTCTCAGCTGAAGCTTGATTCTCTCCAGAAAACCAAGGAAGATATTCATAACAGTCAAGAGGATAAGGGTGAAGGTGAGAGGGAAAAATTAATGGCTTAAAAACATCTTCATCCTGATTTTGATTTGAAAGGTCGTGGGATGATCATGAGGAATAGAAATTTGTTGACAAGTTTCATAGGTTATGGTAACAAATGTTGAGCTCTGTATAGGTTTTGAATCAGTTTCAATTTCTTCAACATCACATGGTTGATCATATTGTAAAGGAATTTAAATACAGTGGTCATTTATATGGACAGACTGAGGTAATAAGACTGATTCAACATATGCAATGTAATCAAGATGCAAATATCCTTCTAAAGATGGATATATATAAGAGGAATGATGATTTTCTGAATATACAAAACAAACAATAATTCTCTTGACATGAAAAGGAAAAAGCATGAAGGATTTAATAAAGAAAAGTAACAATTCATGAAGAAGACTTATGAATTGATACCTTGATTTAGGATTCAACCTCTTCATCTTTTTTCAATCGAATCCTCCCCAGTGGAGTCTTTAATGTGGAGTCACTAGGAAAATGATTACAGTCAAATTTTATGTCTGTCTCTTGTCTGCCATCAAGAATCAGATCTATGTCACTCTCCTAGGGAAACTCTGCTTTC
>JASDQU010688270.1:44763-57052 GCA_032191745.1 Picea mariana
CACGTGAATAGTCACTAGGCAAGTACAGTCGATAGTTAGGTAGACCACAATGAGAAGGGTATCAAGCCCGAAACCTGTCAAGGGTATCGAGAGAAAATGGTCTGGAAGACAACTGTGGACCTTGAACGGATTCGAGACCCACAAAGCCCCGTGGCAAATCCAAACAACGGAATCCCTCAACAAATCCTCGATATGTGTTCTCCACTACGCTCGGTCTGGCTTTGGAGGGGTTATCTCCGCTACCTTTCCTTACACGACCTCGTGTTTAGCCCCTGTGTTAGAGGGGGGTCCCAGATAAATTTTCGTAACTGGACTTCTACACTCCCTATGACAGACTCCAATGTTTGGTTTAGAGTGGCCTTGGAGAGTTTACTCTCCAACCTATTCCAAGGTCCTAGTCCTGAGCTAGTGTATGAACCCTACAAACAAAAAGTCTAATAGTTTTTAATTAGCGTTTCTTTTAATGGGATTTTTTTAAGTCACAAGGTATGAAGGTGAAACTGATGGTGTGTAAAGACTCAAAGCAAAATGAACAAGAAATGCTTGGAAACAAAAACTTTTACAAAAAATGCAAAAACCAACAACTTTTCAACGAGAAAGACTTCTTTTTCTTTTTGAATTTTCTAAGATTTCATGCAGAAAAACATCAAGGAATTTCGCTCAAGATGTGAGCTACTTATGCGCTAAATGTACTGCAAAAACTTACGAAAAAAGACTTCTTCCTAGCTACTGATGCAACAACACAATCTTCAAACCAAGAAGAAAATGAAAAAGAGAATTTTTTTTTTTTATTTAATTGCAAAATCAAGAAAAAAGGGAAAATGCCGACAAGCAAAAAACCAATAAAACCAAATAAGATCCTGGCTTTAAAGCGCATATCGCAAAAGAACCAGAGCAAAGACGCACAAAAGCAATCAAGAAAGCATCGATTCTAACACTTGTCTAAAAACCATAAAAAAAAAAAATCTTTTGTCTTTTCTATCAAAACATCAACTAAGCAAAACACAAGCTAAGGATATGAGGCCCTAACTTACTGACTGTGCACCCTAGACTCCAAACCCTGAAAGGAACACTTCTCACCATAGGAGGGGATGACTGCCCCACCCAGGCTGAAAGGCAACCTAACAGGCCCGTGACTGTCACTGAGATAGCAAGTGTTCAAACGTGTGCTGAGCTATAACAGCGCGCGGGTACCCGCGAGCTGAACTGATACAGCCCGTGTGTATGTATAAAGGATAAGATAAAACCAAACACAAGCAGCCCAGACCTAAAAGAGGCCTCTGGTATTGACAACCAGGGTCTCTGAAAGGCTTGGATGCTTCTTCTTTAATAGAAAAGAAAAAAATAAATGCAAAATCAAACACAATAAAGCAGACTGAAAACAAGACAGTGAACCAGCAAGACCTAGACAGGATCTAAAAAGCCCCCTGAGAAGGTAAACTTCTGACAGGGAGGAGGGTACTACCTCTCAATCTTTCTTAGTCCTACATGATACTGAAACCACTGAAGAAAGCATTCAAACGCGGGCTACAGAAGGTTAGGGCGCGGGTTACACGTGTGCAGGCCTTCTGTAGGCCGCGTGTACCTCTGTGTGTCCCGATAATAAATGTCAAGCAACAGTCAAGGAAAAACTGGTATTATGAACCAGGTTCCCTGCTAGCTTTGACCTAACAGAAAACAAAACAACCAAAGAAACAGAGAATCTACTCCTTTAAACTACCCAAAAACCTCACTTAAATCCGAAAACCCTAAGAGTAATCTCCCCAGTGGAGTCGCCAATTCTGTTGTTGGGAAATGATACCTATGGACTAACAAGCTAGGGCTGAACTTGTACGCAGATCATGACCTTCAAAAAACACTTTTAACCTATCACCCCAATACTCAAACCCCTTCTTCACACACAAGCATGGAAGAGATCCACTAACCTTTTTATATCGACATTTGATGTAGATCCTCCATTGTGCTCTATCCACTTGCTTTCGCTACTCCTTCCAAAGACAATCCTGCAATCAAGACAAAACACTATGCATGCATGCTATTCTTCTACCTAAGGGTTAGAGATAAAGCATAAATCAAATAAAATATATATCACACGTGCATTGGGACGGGAAAAGTATCCTTTATTAATCTCAAGATGAATCAACTTACAATAATGATAGAGACCGGCCATCGTTCCTCGATCCTGATCCCGGGCTCCTCCTCTTCTTTGTCCTCCAACTGCTTTGCTTGAATTATGTTTAGGCTTAATAAAATGCTAAAGGGTTGGGACAAATGGATTCGGCAACTGGGCAGAGTTTCTTTGCTATCTTTTTCCTCTTCCAAATAGTACCCCTACCCTTCTTTTATAGGCTAGAAGGAGCTAGGGTTTTGGACAAACTCTCGGCCATGCATGGATGGGAGTTCCAGTTAACTGACCCAAATCTTTTTGTCCCGTCGGCAACTTTCCTGTTTTTGTGCTTTGTTAGGTAAACGCGGGCTGTAGTGGGCTAGCCAACGTTCCAACGCATGCAGTAGAAGGCTTGCCAGCATTCCAATGCGCCCAGTAATGGGTTAGGGCATGGGCTACTTAATTTAAGAGGTTTTTCAAGAGTTTGTTCAGCATGGCTTTGGCAAGGAAAGGGTATGAGTTGGCCTGATGCCAGGTAAGCATGTATAGTGCAATTTAGGGTTATAACAGGCATGGAGTCAGTATTTCGTTGGGCATGGAGTTAGCTATCTCACTTCTTTATGGAATTTTCCCACAACCTGTGTGGATGACCTCTGCACATGCTTCAAACTGTCTTTATTCATACAAAGTATCTTCTATTTCCACTGCAAAATGAAAGAAAAGAAATACTCGGGAAGCGAGCTTATTTCCTATTCTACTCTATCATAACCATCTCTGCAATTTGGTTAAGTAAAGGTTGATTTCCATAGCAGCCATCCAAGCAATTTTAATACTAAAATGTCCTCATCATTCTTATTGATTAATAACTGATTTTTGAAATGCAACAGCAATGAATAAAACTCTTTCACAAAACCAAATTCAACAGGAAATATGTGGAAGCTTACAAAATATGAAGCTTTCAAGTTTTCTGAAATGTAAGATTCTATGAAATCTACTACTGGATATTTAAAACTGATTTCAAGAACTTGTTGGTCTTCAGGAAAAAATTGCTCCTCAATGAATTCTTCTGTGCCAGAAGGTTAATGACGTTCTTGTTCTTTTGTGATTACCTCATAATCATCAAACACTATAACTTTTTCTTCAGATTAATTTTCAAAAGATGATGATAGAGTAGTGTTTGATTGACAGAGATCATGATCAGCTCTAAAAATGTAGTTGTCTATACCATCATAAGTTATCATAGATTCAACATGCTTTGTAAACTGATCATAAATTTTATATGAATACTTATCTCTGGAAAACTCTGCCCAAGTTGAATAATTTGATTTACAATCTGAAACAATTTCAACTGCTTGTTGTTGTTTTGAAATTGCCTCATAGTTATAATCTCTTTGTTCATGTATATCTTCTCCTCTTTCATGTTCTTGCTTCTGTTCCAAAACTTTTTTACATCCATTATCTTCAATTTTAAATTCTAAAACACACTGACCTTCTGTTGGTTCAAGTACATGAAGATTTTCAAAATCATACTACTTTCGGATCCTCCTAGAAGCATAAATGTTTTCATCAACTTCTAGAGTATCTTCAAACAATCTGCTCAAAGATGAATAATTTATTTCTAACAATATAAGGGCAAGTTGTGAATGAAGACCTTTAACATAGTGTATCATGGCGGCTTTCTCTGTCGGTCGGATATCCAAAGGCATACCATAGTAGATGCTACAAAATCCTCGATTGAAGACAAGCAAAGTTTCATTATGTTCTTTCTTCAAAGTATAGAAATCAGCAAGGTAAGAATCTGTTGATTTATGTTCACCCCAATACTTCATAAAAACATCAGATAATTCTATCCAAGAGCCAATGGAGTCAGCTCTTAAACCCTTAAACCAAAGAGCAACATCTCTGATCAAAGATTTTGAAAAATATCTCATGATCACATCTTCATGAACAATCTGAAAACGATCAACAAAATCCAAAAAATATTCCAAGTGTCTCTTAGCTGAAGCTTGATTCTCTCCAGAAAACCAAGGAATATATTCATAACAGTCAAGAGGATAAGGGTGAAGGTGAGAGGGAAAATTTAATGCCTTAAACAGCTTCATCCTGATTTTGATGTGAAAGGTCGTGGGATGATCATGAGGAATAGCAATTTGTTGACAAGTTTCATAGGTTATGGTAACAAGTGTTGATCTCTGTATAGGTTTTGAATCAGTTTCAATTTCTTCAAGATCACATGGCTGATCATATTGTAAAGGAATTGAAATACATTGGTCATATATATGGACAGACTAAGGTAATAAGATTGATTCAACATATACAATGTAATCAAGATGTAAATCTCCTTCTAAAGATGGATATATATAAGAGGAATGATGATTTTCTGAATATACAAAATAAAAAATAATTCTCTTGACATGCAAAGGAAAAAGCATGAAGGATTTAATAAAGAAAAGTAACAATTCATGAAGAAGACTTATGAATTGATACCTTGATTTAGGATTCAACCTCTTCATCTTCTGTCAACCGAATCCTCCCCAGTGGAGTCTTTAATGTGGAGTCACCAGGAAAATGATTACAGTCAAATTTTATGTCTGTCTCTTGTCTTCCATCAAGAATCAGATCTATGTCGTTCTCCCAGGGAAACTCTACTTTCACTTTCGTTCCCCAGCAACGGCGTCATTTGTTATCACTCCAAGAAATCACTCCCTGACTGTAGAAGGGTGTAAGCTTGGTAACTTAAAATATCAATAATATGGAAGGAAAAAGGATAAAATCAGATGACATTATAAATCCACCTCCATTTAGAAATACATAATTCACTCGAAAGACCAAGGCTTTCAACTAAGTTGCTCAGAAGATTTAAATCAAATTGTGGAAAGATGGAGAACACCCATTATACCAGCAGACATACTTATACAACATCACATGTGTATGGCTAGTAATGATAAGTAATATACTCTTCACACCAGTAGAAACATATATAAGATTACATAAAGCATATGACCGGATATAACAAATAAATACTTGCAACTTAAGTTTATGAATGCACCAATATGATGACAACTATCTGGCATTGAGACAAACATGAGAAGAAAATTATAAATTCAGATATACCAACGAAGAGATGGAATGACAGCCTTCTTTCATTGAGTATACATAGACTTGGAAAGAAATGAAATGAAAGCTTAACATACAAAGTGAAAGAAGCTTCATGTCAAGATATACTCATGATTATTTCCAAAGGATAAAAATACAAGTCTTCAAGGAAATGAACCACAGTCCTCAGACTGTTTCCCCCCTTTCTTGCCTCTTACATATATGATCTTAAATAAGTTTTACAAATTATTTTCAAGATCCTCAAAAGATGTATTTGATAACCTCTTTTCTTATCTCAAATTCGAAATTGCGAGGTGGCTGGAAAAGATAGAAATTTCTGGAAAAATGTTGCTCCAAGATTCATCTATATCCTCCAAATCACAATAGATCTTGGAAAAATGAGAGAGTTTATTTCAGATAATTCCATGCTTATGAAAAATGTCTTTCCCTTTCTAAAAATAGTATTCCAACTCATCCAAATCTATCCTTAAAGACAATGACTAAAACAGGAAAAACAGAGTATTTAATTTCTGGAAATATGGTGCTCAAAGATTGACCTATATTTCACAAATCAAAATATATCTTGGAAATATGAGAGAGGTTATTGAAGATCCGCCCATTATTATGAAATACCTCCTTTGGTTTTGAAAAATACTCTTCTATATGACCAGAATCTGTCTCCCAAGAAGGTGACTAAAACAGGAAAATCCAGATTTCCAAATCTAATCATAATCCTGCATTTTAGGATTTGATCTCTAGAATATTTCTATTGATCAAATGAAGTGCCACCTGCATTAATGGATGAGAATAGATAATATATATGATTATTGATCATCATATGCTCCTTAATAAACTCAACCAAGTTGAATTTGACCTTTTGACCAAAATAATACATTTTGGAAAATTTCTGAAAATGATGCCTCATCTTGTGGGGAACTTTTGACTTCCTTCCCGAGCTCTAAATGAAGATCTAAAAGTACCATTGGAAATATTAGGATGTCTAGTTTTCAATAGACTATTTGAGTGCGTAAACTAGACTCTCCACGACTCAGAAAATTGATTTTTCCCAAGGCAGTTTATCAGCTGAAAAACTTGCACTTTCACCAGCTCACTACACTGTGAAAACAGTGATTTAGCCGGTGAAAAGGGAGACTTTCACCGACTTACTACACTTTGAAAAATTCATTTAGCCGGTGAAATATAAAATTTTCTTTTTGGTATATTTTGAGATGCCACATCATTTTTTCATTGGAAAATAAGATTTAAAGCCAATCTTATATACTTTAAAACTTAAAGATTTATAAATAAATCTTTACCTTATTATCATCTTATAATATGATACAAAAATAAATTGCAAGGCATTTTTTATCGCTAACACAACTCATGGAGAACCCAGAATTGAAGGCACTAGAGTCACAACTCGAAGAGGCGAAGTATCAAGTCGAAAAGATATAGGCATAGATGAAGTCCCTGTCAACTGTGGAAAGAATGAAGCACTCCCAAGAGCAGTGCACTGCATATAAACAAATCCATACTATATAGAGTAGAGTTATGGAAGTAACTTAAAGGCTCCAACCCGTACAAGACAAGGCCTATCAAGTGTTTACAGAGGTATAAGGCCAAGGATCACAGCTAGAGTAGGTTGTCACTACAGCTGAACAATGTCTAGAGGGACCTATCAACGATGCATTCATCCAAGAGTTCGCTGAACAGGAGGTCATAGCACAGTAGCAAGTCGAAGTAGCTCAAGCCAAACTCAAGGCATTTGAAGAAGAACTAGTTAGACCAGAGTGACTCGGGATGAGTCACAGGTGAGTGTTGGGGGCCTGTTGGCCCTTGACCAAGTTTTGGGAGATTCTTGGTCATGTTGACCTATTTTGGGACATTAATAGCCTGTCAAAGACGGAGTGCAAGACGAAGCAGAGATCACAGGATCGCAGCCCCAATAGCCTGTCGAAGATGGAGCGCAAGACGAAGCAGAGATCACAGGATCTCAGACCCTTTTTGGGTCCTTTTTTGGATTTGGGAATATGTAAAGGGAATGGGATGTCAGCCCATGGGTTTACCCATGTTTAGTCCTATTTTGTAAAGTATAAATAGATGTCTAATCAATGTAAGAAAGGGCATCTAGGTGATGTAAGGTCGATAAGCTAAGTGTAAAAGTGCAAGTATGGTTTGTATATTCTTTGTGCATACTGTGAGAACTTGTAGAGCTAAGTGCAAGTGATTGTAACAGACTGTGAAAGGCTTTGTGCTAGACCTAGATTGGGGAAGGAGGATTTGGCGAGGTGCACGTAGATCTCCTGTCCTATGTGGAGTAGGGTTTTTGTGGCTCTGTGCATGTAGATGACTGATTGAAGCTAATAAAGAAGAAGAATTGGTGGACGTAGCCCCAGGGTGGGGGTGAACCATGTAAATATTGTATTATTCTACTCTGTGCGATGTTCTAATGTATTTATGTGTTATATGTTAAGTGCTTTATATATATAGATAGATATGTTTATGCTTTGTGCTTATGATGAATCCGGATGTTAGATCTGATATAGGTGAATGTGCTTAGTGCTTGAATCTGCTAGATCTGATCCATTTATATATGTTAAGTACTTAAATACATTAGATCAGGGTGAATGTTGTGATGCTCTATTTTCTTGGTGGAGTAGATATTGGTTAAACAATGATGAACTAACGGTGTTAAGTTCTCTATTAAGATTATAATCATAGATCTGTGTCCCAGCCAAGTTTGTAGACACCTGAGTCCTACAATCACCCCTGCCTCTACCTCGGGTGAGAATTCATCTGCTTCACAGGTGTTTCCGAAAGGGACGGTAGTTAGGGTTTTGTTGGTGCATTGTTGTAGTGTCGAACCCTGAGTATGCCCCTATGCCAACAAATGCTATGTTTTCTCTACGGAGTAGATATTGGTTAAAAAATGATGAACTAATGGTGCTAAGTGCTCTATTAAGTATTATAATTACAGATCTGTTTCCCAGCTAAGGTTGCAGACACCTGAGTCCTGCAACCACCCCTGCCTCTACCTCGGGTGATACTTTATATGCTTCGTAGGTGTTTCATGAAGGGTCGATAGTTAGGGTTTTGTTGGTGCATTGTTGTAGCATTTCACCTTAGGTCCGCCCCTGTGACAACAATTTCAGAAAGAAAATATTTATATCTCAGGGTGGTAGGGTATTTCTAGGGAGGAATGTTGTCCTCAAAGTTTCAAGTGGGTGCCTGAACATAGGGAGTTGTAGCTTCCATCTAGTTGTAGCTAAACAAACCAGGGTGGTAGGGTGGTGCAAGGGATAACTATTGTTCTTTGTTGTACAGGTTGGTGCCTGTGTGACTGGGAGTTGGTGCTTCCATCTAGTTGGTGCTAGAACACTCAGGGAGTTGGTGCTTGCTTCTAGTCGGTGCTAGAGAAACCAGAGAGTTGGTGATCTCAACAAGTTGTAGCTTGTAAAATAGAGGTGGTAGCCTCACATTGAGTTGGTGGTCAAAAATAGATGATGTACAGAACATAAAAATATTGCCTATCATTCGAAGAAGAAGAGGTTTTCTCCCTTTATGGGTTTCCTCAGGAATATATGTTTCTGTATACTTCATGTATGTGATTGATGTTGAATACTCTATTGCTTACTTCCCTAAATTATTGTGATCATCATTGAGTGTTATGTAGTTAGTTTAAAATGGGTATTATTGTTTAAGCATAATAACAACTGATTCACCCGCCCTCTCGGTTGTCTAGCAATTGGTATCAAAGCAGGTTCCTTTCATCTAAGGGTAGATCCTAGAGCTTAAACATGACTATACATGAAGTAACTTCAACCAATAAGACCCCCCTGTTCAATGGAACAAACTTTGTCTTCTGGAAAGTTAGGATGAGAACCTACATAATGGATTTAGGTGCAGATGTCTAGGATGTGGTAGAGACTGGTTATGTGAAGCCAGTTGTACAAGCTTCTAAGGATGACAAGCTAGAATTCAGCTTCAACACTAAGGCTATGAATGTTATTCTAAGTGGGCTTGCAAAATAAGAATTTGTAAAAGTTATGCACTTAGAATCTCCCAAAGAAAGGTGGGAAAAATGCATTAGCAGTTATTAAGGTAATGAGAAGGTAAAGGGTGCCAAGCTTCAAACCTACATATTACAGTTTGAACAACTAAAGATGAAAGAGGATGAAATTGTTGGAAAGTACTTTCTGAGAGTTGAAGAACTAGTAAATGCAATGAAAGGACTTGGTGAAAAAATTGAGGAAGTCTCTTTAGTCCAAAAAATTTTGAGATCTCTGCCAGATAGGTTCAACCCAAAGGTCTATGCTATAAGAGAACTTAATGATATAAAATCTATGCCTATTGACCAACTCCTAGAAACTTTGACTGCTTATTAGATGAGGACAGGTAAATATAAATCCACCTCTAGAGAAGCATCATTTAAAGAAGATAAGAATGAGTATTCTGATCCTGATGAAATTGAATTAAAATTTGTGAGAAGACTAAAGAAAGGATCAGGCAAGTACCAAGGAAAGTTTCCCTTCAAATGTTTTAACTGTGGAAATATAGGTCACTTTGCATATAAGTGTCCACACAAGAGGAAGGACCATAAATATGAAGCTGAAGAGAAGTACAAATCCAAGAGATTTGGTAAAAAGAAAAGTTTATGTGTAAACAATGATGACTCTTCAGGAGACACAGATAGTGACTCTTCTTGTGAAGATAAGGTCAATGACTTTATGCTTATGGCCAAAGAGGATTATGAAAATAAAATAATAGGAAGTGATGTTAATGATGAAGAAGTTTTGGTTGACTTGGAAGGATAATTGATCAGTGCCCTAGAAGAAATTTCTAGACTCATATTTAAGAAGAAAAAGCAAAAACAATTATTGATACAGTTCGAGAAAGACAGTAAAAAACCTGATGAAGACTTTGCCCTCCTAAAAGTGGAATTAGAAGAAGAAAAGAAAATAGAGGACATTCTGAAAAAATATTTATCAGAGAAGAAGGAAAGATGTGAAGCCTTGGAAGAAGAGGTAGTAAAAACTAGAAAAGAGATGGAGAAGTTTAAGGAAAATTGTCATAAGATTGCAAATTGTCAAATTAAGTTTAGAGACTTGCAACTGGGGAGATCAAGAAATAAACAATCTTTGCAACATACAACTAAACATCCAATGAGTATACAAAGTTGCACCAATCACTTTGACCTATTGAACAATGAGCTCAAATGCTATAACTATCATAAATTTGGCCACAAAGCTACAAACTGCCATCTGAAGAATTATAAAGAAGAAACGCCAACACATGGAAAAAGAAAGATAGTGAAAAATGTGGTCTAGTACTTTAGGTCAAAAACAAAAGGACCCCTGGTATATAGACAGTGGATGTTTGAAGCACGTGAATGGAGACAAGGATAATTTTATGTCTATAAGTAAAATCAAAACAGGAAATGTGACCTTTGGAAATGATGAACCAGGTAAAATCAAGGGTAAAAGGATGGTGAGTTTGAGTAATGGTAAAGGAAAATCCTAGGATGGTTTTCTTGTAGATGGGCTGAAACATAATTTTCTCAATGTAAGTCAAATGTGTGACAGTGGGTGTGAAGTGGTGTTCACTTCCAAATATTGTAAGATAAAGTCTGTAAACTTAGGACAATTGGTGGCTAAAGGCATAAGGACAGATAATAATGTATGTGTGCTGAAAGAATATAGAGAAGAGTGTCATCTAAGAAAACATGATGAAAGTTGGTTATGGCATAGGAGACTTGGACATCTAAACTTTGACCACTTAATCAATTTCAAAAATCTTGAGGGAGTAAAATGTCTTCCAAGAATATCAAAGCCACAAGATTCTGTGTGTAAACCCTACCAAGTAGGAAAGCTAACTAGGACACAGTTTAAATCTAAGAGTTCTACTTCAACAGAGAAACCACTCCAATTAGTTCATATGGATTTATGTGGACCATCAAGATAGGAAGGCACAGGGAAGGAAAACTACTTCATGCTAATCATTGATTATTACTATAGACTCACTTGGGTTTCTTTTCTCAAAGAAAAAGATGAAGCATTTGAGAAATTTAAAATATTTAAGGATTTAACTGAGAATCAAATACGCACCAAGTTAAAGGAAGTAAGATCGGAAAGAGGAGGAGAATTTATGTCAAGTGATTTCAAGGAATTTTGTGATAAACATGGGATCAAGAGAGAATACACAATCCCAGGAACTCCACAAAAAAATGGAGTAGTTGAGAGGCAAAACAGAACAGTTCAGCAAATGGCCAGGTTAATGATGAATGAGAAGAACACTGGTCAAACCTACTAGGTAGAAGCAATACACACAACAGTCCATATTCTTAATAAATCCCACCTCATACCACACAGTGACAAGACACCTTATGAACTATGGTATGGAAGACCTGATTCAATCAAACACTTCAAAGTCTTTGGGAGTAAGTGCTACATAAAGAATAATAATGAAAACCTTGGAAAGTATGATGACAGGTTTGATGAAGATATCTTCTTAGGATATGCTACCAATAGTAAAGGATATAGATGCTTTAATAAAATATTGTCTAAATTAGTTGATTGCACTGACTTAAAGGTTGATGAAGGATTCTTAGTAAGAGAGGTGAGCAATATTGAGTTTGCTACAGAGAACACAACTAAAGCTAAAGATGAACAGGTCCAAGAATCAGAAAAAGAAGACTCTGAGTCAGATAAAGATACAAATACTCAGGTAGACTCAAATCAGCAGATAGCATCAAATCCTTCCTCCATAATTACTCAAAAGAATCATCCTGCAAGTCATATAATTGGTGAGAAAGACAAAGGTGTACAAACCAGGAGAAGGATAATCAAAGACAATGAGCAATCACATATATCCTTCATATCCATGGTGGAACCAAACAAATTTAATGAATATAGCGAAGATGACCATTGGGTTAAAGCCATGAATGATGAACTTGACCAGATTGAGAAAAACAATACTTGGGAGATGGTTCCTAGAACTGAAGCTAAAAATGTCATAGGTTCCAAATGGGTATTTAAGAATAAATTGAATGAGCAGGGAAAAATTGTCAGGAACAAAGCAATATTGGTC